>QTSX02003806.1:0-108201 GCA_014839935.2 Entomophthora muscae | reverse complement strand
TCAAACGAATCAACTCCAATAAATAAATATCAATTTTTACACCAAGTCTGTATGTGGCACATGAAACATTGGAGTTTAAGTGGGTTCAGAGTTGATATTTCCTTTGAATAAATAAAATTGGTTTACAATGAGATTTTACTGTGGAGAAATCCAATTCTTTAAAAGCTGTTTGAATTTCGTCATCTTCCTCTAAAAATCTACGTAGCCTGTAGTGATTTGTTAGATGTCAATGAGAGTAAAACCATACTGGAATAGATTGCGGCTAAATTCAAAAGTATTCCAAATCGATTAAAATCAATCCACCTCTATTGACAGCTTATTCGATTGAATTATCTGCTTTAATTACGTAATACCAGATACTTTTTTTGATATTTAAACTTGGTAGCTCAAAGCATACGTCATATTTAGTCCTTGTAGTTGCCTGCTTACCCCTCTTTTCCGTACATCAGATTCAACCCCCATTCTACAAGAAATTTGTTGGATCGTTGCATTGTAAAGTATGTGCCACTTATCTGGCTCTTCTTGAATATCCAAGCTGTGAATGCTCAAGGACAGCACGAGTCGAGTTGCAACAAAAATCTAAGCGCGATATGACATCATAATGACGTAAGTGAGCTCGTAATCAGTCAAACTTTCCGAAAAAGGGCTACCTTATGAAAATCTTAGTAAGGCTTGAATTTGTCTCCATCATTTTAAAATAAAAATTAAATAGTAGCTTTGGCTTGGTCAACAAAGAATGAAAGCCACATTCTCCTGGCGAAACATTACATAGTCGGGATGAATTGATTCAATATGATTTGCTAGCACACCCAAGCTTATCCCCCTTGGTCTGAGGGTGCAAGCAGGGTATTTAAATGCTAGACCCTTGTCAAAGCTAGATCTTCCTTTCCAAATCTCGTCTGCTTCCAATGCTCCTAAGTCACCTAAACGCCAGATCACCTATCTTTAGTAGCGAAACTCTAAGCGATGTCACTTTCTTTGAGGAGATCCACAAGTAAGAAATCATGTAACGTTACATGCTAATTTCAAGTCTGCTCCTTGAACCTACTGTAAGAGTCTTGTACTGGAATGATGATGGGACTAAAATTGTGTTTGATCACAATGAAAAAACCAAGCCAATCAAAAGAAAAACTTTTACTTAAAAGACAGGAAATCCTTGTGGTAAGGTGTTAGAGGTATGTCCTTTTCTTATTTTGTACTAATTTTTAAAGTTGCAGACAAAACTTTAATAGAGCCCGAAGTCATAATTGATGATCTTACCATTAAATGTTTTTTATCATGTTTGTTTCAAACGTGATGATATGAACCGTCTTGTTGTTTTGCTTAATACAGCATATGAAAAGGTTAACGGCACCAGGCTTGAAAGATTTTTCAATTGTATTGAAGGTAAGTTTTCTGTCTTTTTAGCAGGTATTCCAAGTGTGTTTGCTTTATGTCCTTTTGTATAACTTTTTCTTTCTTGTTTTTCTGGGCTACAACTTCCTTTATAAAATTCGACTCAAAAAATGAAGAAGAAAGATAATACAATATAGTGGTTCTGGTAGCAAATTGGTATTGACAGCTACCTTTTAATTTGAACGATGAATATTAGAAACAATTTAATCAGTTAGTTTATGCTATCCAACTTTCTGATAGGTGGTCAAATCAATTTTTATTTGTTGTAATTCGAGTCAATTGTAGTTCTCACCTCATATTTTTAAGCATTAACTATAAAAAATATGCCAGAATGCTGTTGCCCTCACTTTTAGTTACTAAAGATATAACTTTTGAGGAGGATTTGGCAGTTTTAAAATAGGTGAATGAAAAATTCATGAATAGTCTAGTAGAATTAGAACTTCACTGGCACTGGTTTGTCTGCACTTCAATCTTTCATAAGATAGAAAAATGCCTCTTGAGAGGAGAATTTATCGTGGGAATTTGTTTAGCCTCTAATATATTGGGATATCTTTATTTTTGAATCTTTGGAGGCGTTAATTCTTTTTAGAGTCAAAAATTTCATGGCAGTTAATTTTTCATCAATCAATGATTATATAACTATAAGAGTAATTTCTCTTGATTTTAGCTTATTTGCTAAAATGGTTTAGAATTGATCCTTTTAAATTGTTTATATAAATGAATATTTTTTAATTTTCTATTATGTGTAAAATTAAAAGATTAGTTTATAGTAGTTGAAGATTACGTGGGTATTCATAAGATAAGATAAAATAAAATATTGCTTATAGAAATTACCTTTTAAAATCTATTTGTTTGTCTATAATTACAATAGTTTTTCAAAGCTGGGCAATAAACAAATCAACTCATTTGTGAAATAAATTAACTCATCTCAGAACATATTAGAGGTGGACCCAATCTATTGTTAATGAACTTAATTTCATTGGTTTTTAATTTTTACGGAGTTGAATTTGATTTTGTTTGCATCTAGTCTATTTTCTTACAACAACAGTTTTCTTAGACCCACATATTTGAAAGCAATTGTAGTTTTTCTCAAAGTTAGTTGATTTGCTTTTTATCAGAAGTAACTTGAGTGCAAATTGGATATGTGGGAATATCATTTTCTTGTTTTTGAATAGTGACTGGTAAACAATTTTTCATTTTGCAATTTTCCACAGCAAATTTGATAGTATTGTGGAAATTAGTGGGTTGTCCTTACATTCATATATTTATGTTGCACACTTTTTGTCTATGTTTATCAAATATTTAAATTCAATCAGAGTATTTTTAAGTGCATCTTTATTAATAAAATCATCTAGAAATCCCAAAGTTCCTACCAGAGCTTTTTCTACATCCAAGGTCACTTCCAATGAAAGTAGATCAATGGACTTTTCCTTTCTGTTAGAAGACATAGTGAAGCTATGATTAAAAGAGTTTATAGTCCAGAAAAAACATCTATAAAGCACTTTGCTCCCATGAAATCCATTCTCAAGAAAGCTGTTGTACAGGATAGAACAGCTTTACATCCCCCTTTCAAAAACTGTAATCCCTTCCTCCAAGAGTGATCCTCTTGAAATCAATCTAGGCCATCTGAGAAAGAGATAGAAGAAGCTCTTTTCCATTTTTCGAAGACTATAGTTTTGTTTCTCCTAAAACCTGCACAGCTCAAACTAAAAGCCAGCTTCTGATATAATGATTCAGCTTCCTGTTATAAGATACCAAAAAAAATGTTTCAAATCCCTCAAGAGTTTCTGACTTCAAACCAAAGCAACATCAGGCCAGAGTGGAGAAAAAAATTGCCAAGAGCCCTGTATTTAAGCCCAAACCATATGCTATGTTTTCTACTTGTAGGCCATAAACCCACCCTTGAGAAATAAAGCATTACAGACCCTATCCAAGGATACTGTAATTTGTGATAGACAGCTCTTCAAAAAGGTTAATAATGCCTACCTACCCTATGTCTGCCCTAGCATGAAGATAGCCATTATCCTCCAAGCTCACATTGACACTGGACATGGAGGCATAGCAAAGACTCATGACTGGTTGTGCAAAATTTCTATTGGGAGAACATGTGCATCCTGATTCCTGATTTACTTGCCTCCTGTCATTCCTGTCAACTCCAACTCCCTCACCTGTCCCAAAATCAGTTCAAGCTCATCCCTCCAAAGAATGCCTTCCACACGGTGAGTATTGATGCTGTTGGGCCTTTCCCTTGGTCTAGGTCAGGATGCCGGTTTATCTTAGTTGCTATGGACCATTTTAGCAAATGGGTTAAAGCCAGAGCAACAAAAGATATAACTGCCAAGACCACAGCTAGTTTATTGCTGCCGGACATCTTCTACCAACATGGCTGCCCTCAAGTCCTGCTGTCTGACAATGGTACCAACTTTAATGCTTGCCTCATTACTTCTATTGTTGAGGCTATGGGGACTCACCAATTGTTCTCTGCGCCATATAACCCCTCAACCAATGGAACTGTCAAACAAGCAAACTCCACCCTTGTGTCCATAATGAGGAAGCTCACGCTCTCTGACGCTGCCAATTGGGATATGTTCCTCCCTGCTGCCCTCTTTGCTTACTGCCTCAGTAGACACTGAGTGACTGGACAGTCCCCTTTTGCCATGCCGTATGGGTGTCAAGCTGCCACCCCCTCAATCTTGGGATCCCCTTTGATTGAAGTTGATGCGTCTGCAAATCCTGAGGCCCATGTTAAGGACTTAACCAATTGTATCATTGACATCCAAGTGACAGTGTATTCCACTGCTTACAAGGTCAAGGCTCTGGAGCTCTCCTTGTCCAATGCTGCTAGAGCCCCCCTCCCTGAGTATAAGATAGGCGATCTAGTCCTCTACTACCAGAATTGTACAGGTGGTAGGGCTCATAAGCTGGGATCCCTCTGGGTTGGGCCCTGTGAGGTCACCTTTAAAAAGGGTGTTGAGTATACTGTGAAACTAATGTCTTCTGGACGTTCTTTTGCCAGCGTTCACTCCAAATTTCTCCGCAAATATCAACTCCCTGTGTCCAATCTTGAGGGGGGAGATGTCGTAAATTGCGCAATTAATGCTATTTTGATATGGCCTTCAAATATTGATAGCTGCAAGGATTTGGCTGGGTTTGCTTTTTTAATTTTGGATATTCATTGCCTTCTTTAAATGGGTCTGGTTCAATACCCACCCATTCCAGATTATTGTACTTGTCTGTGATTGATCCTGGTATGACCTCATCCTAACGTGACCCCCTCAGCCACTATGTCTTCCTAATGAGTGATCACCATCCCTTGTCTACTATTTAAAGTAGAATCATTACTCCTAATAAAGATAAGTTTATCCACATTTGTTTTGGCTTTAAAAATGTTCAAGCTTTTTCCTGTCCTTTCTGCCAAAAGGACTTTTACATCTCATTTTCCAGGAAATTAAGGTATGTGCCCTTAATTTTGCCCTGAAGGCTAACCCAAGGCTAGCTTCAAATCTCAAATCTTTTGTTATAAAGATTTCCTGCTGTGTTATCCTGGATGTTTTCCCCAGGAGCCAAAAATGACACATACATCTGCAAGATGCATGTCAGTGTGGTTGATGGGGTAGGACCAACAGGTATGCCCCGCAGCCCAGATTTCTTGGGTTGCCCATTCCTGCTGCTCCATCTCAGCACTAATTACAACTGTGTGCAGGGCGTTTTGTGTGGCCCACTCCTCCAGCATGGCCTTGAGCTCTGTCTGGTAGGCATACCCATCTGCAGTGTTGGATATTGCCGAGCAATAATTGACACCCAATGGGGAAACTGGCAATAAAACCCCAACAAAACCATACAAGATTGGGCCGCGCTTGTACACATCAGACTGGATACGCTTCTCTCCATAGTCTTGGATACTTGCAGAAATCTTAGCGTATGATAGGAAGATGACATCATTACAGGCCCTCATTGCCCTCTCTTTAATAAAATTGATGATGGTCAAATTGTATGGGTTGGTATTCACCAAACTGGGGCCACCAAGAACCTGATTGGATAGGATTCTGGTGGCAACCACAACTCTGTGCATCCACAAATTCACTGTTCTTTTGTTGGTGAAGATGCTGTGGAGTCCCAGCTGGAGACGTACCTGAACCAGGGGCATACACGGGTCACATTCCATAATGGCCATCATAAGGGGATGGGCTGTGTTACCTTTGGTCAAAGTACAGGCATCAGTTGAGGTCTTCTTGGTAGGAGGGCCACAGTTGGCGTGGGCTCGCAGGGTTGCAGCCACAGTGGACTTTGCAAAACCCATTGTGGCCGCAATTTCCCTGAGGGACATAAGCATCCCTCGCTTTTCAACCATTTCAAGAACATCTCTGGAGTGATTAATTTTCTTCTGTGTCTCACAGGCTGATTGGCTGGAGGCGGGGTGTGTCTACCTTGAGAACCAGACAGTGCCATCTGATTGGCTGTTTCTGGATTCTGGCTTTCATTGGTGGCCCCATGGCTCACTTGGTCAATTACGGATGCTAGTGTTGCTGTATGATTTGGGTTAGCAGCTGCCTGTGCGTGATGGGCAAACAGGGCCATGCTTGAGGACGCGAGAGAAAGAACACACTCCTGGGTAGTACTTGGGGAGGGGCCTGCGGGTTAGGAGTGGCCATAGAGGGAGGCTTCACTATTAGAAGACCTGGCATAGCCCTGCATGATTTTGTCAAGGCCAGGGAACAGCTTGTTGACTTGGTTGGTGTTGGAAGAAGACATAATAAAAACTTTATTATAATTTTAAACTCAAGAAGAGGAATGTATATTTTAGTCAATTTTATTGTTATATATGTTAATTTTGTGAATATTATGATCTAAATTATAGCCATCCTAAAATGGAATAGGGTGATTTTTGAGAATACCTATGATTCCTAAAAGAATTATCACAAATCCACTCTAGATCCTTTAACATTCTTTTTGAGACACCCATAAATTATATTTATTTCAAATTCCTCACAATTATGATTTGAAACTTGGTTCTTGGATTTGAAAATCCCACAATTTCAGATTTGTTAATTTTTATATGATGTCTATGATTTTTTTGACATACAGGAAATCTCAAATTGTACATAAGAATCCTGCATTTCTGATTCATGTATCCCACATTTGTTTGCTGAGTTTTGTCTTTTGTTAGTTGAGTTATCTGCTCAAGAGATTTGAAATTTGCCAATTTAAATAAATCAAAAAAGTCAAATTAAATGATTGATTTTATTAAATATTTTAATTTTCACTCAGCTGAGTTGCCCGCAAAAGTGATTCAAAATTTGGACCAAGGATTTGACAATCCCGCATTTTTATGTTCAGGTTCTGAATTTACAGTACGATCATCCAATTCAATTAATATGTTCAAGCTATTTGCTTTTTTTAGAGATGGCTGGTAAGTCCTTTTCAGTTTATTTGGTTGGCTTGGCGTGGATAAATATTCTGAGTTAACTTAATTTCTAACTCCAATAAAATCTTTATTATATTACTAGTCATTATATCATCTAGATTGAAAGGCTAGTAAAGTAAAAATAGCAGTGTAAATATAAATGCCAAGAAGATTATTCATTTAAAAGGTATAACTACATAAATTAGGGTCCAATTGGTTTAATTACGATGGCATTGATTTGAATATCTTGGTACCTCTAGATGTGGATAAAAACCAACTGAATCCACACTAAGCTATACCATAAACCTTAAAATCACCATATTGTACAAACAATGAAATTATCCAGATTTTCGATATCTTGGTTGATTAATTAATTAATTAATTAATTAGCAATAAGTGATTTTTATGATAAATTAGACTTATTTAAGTTAATTGAAGTAGGTCAGATATAAAATGATAATAAATTCAATTTCATAAAATAATTTAAATATTTATGAATTAAATAGATGCTAAACAGCCCAGCTTAAATAATATATATTGAATCGATGCATTTAATTCAACTTTCACCCACCTCGGTCTGAAACCACCTAGTGCTCAATAGCAGAGAAGTGAACTTGATTGATATTGTTTCGAATAAAGCTGTAGTATTCAGAGGTCCTAGTGAAGATGGTGGGGAAACTCTTGTGGGCGCAGGGATATCCAAAGGAAGTTGTACCAACAAGGAAGGGGATGTTATCTTGGTACGTGAACAAGGCGCCACCAGAATCCCCTTTACACACGTCCTTCATCCCTTGCCCTGCTGCACAGACATGGGAATACTTATTAACTAGGTAGCCGTATTTAATCCAGGCTGTGTAGCAATCCTGGTTACTGACAATAGGGATCTCTACCTCGCGCAGTACCTGGGAGTTGGGGCCTCCATCCTGCTCCCATCCCCAGCCCACAGCAATGGCCATTTTCCCGACTTTATCCGCGATTCTCCCGTCGTCAAAGCCAATGCGGCCAATGTCTCCCTGTACTGGGGTTTTGAGACGGAATATTGCAATGTCGTTCATATTCTTGGTGGGGCCGTAGGCAGGGTTGATGATAATAATTGCCAACTCTAATTCCTCTCCTGCTTCCTGCGCGGGGGTCAGAGTCAGGTTGTGGCGATGGAACCCGATACGATAACCCTTCAATGGAAACAGTGAACAGTGGGCGGCAGTGATGACATGCCATCTATTGGCAAACACTCCCCCACAGATGAAGCGACCATCATGCGAGATACTAGCAACAAACTTGTACTTGTAAGGGATGACCTCGTTCCCACCGACAATTCTACTCTGCCCCGCCACAAACGCAAGCAACGTAAAAAAACTCAACTTCATGCCCTTTCAAAAGGTTCATCTCTGCTATTTAAGCAGCTGAGATTTGTTTTGTGGCTTAAATCCCTTGTTTAACATTATTCCCTGTGTGCATCTATTTCCCCGACCCAGCATCAATCCTAAACAAAGCCACTTGGAAATCGAAATGAATTAAATCCCCTGCCCAAGTGGATTTCTAACCAACCCGGCTTCATTTCTCAAAACGTCCATTCCAAATACGATCCCTCCCCTAAAAGCTCATCCGCCACTTTTATTCTTCATTGCAACTCGTCCAGATTCATTCAACTCCTTGGATCTAACCACCGCAATATTCAACACCTCGGTAAAACAATTTTACCCACCCCGACAAAATGACCCTGAAACAATACCCCTGTTTCGCATCAGAGATAGATTCCTCCTTCTGAAAGCCTTCTAACTAGCATAATCAAGCCAACCATCCTTTAGTTACAAACCCAAGCTTTATCTATAATCCTTTATTTAAATTTTTAAGTCAAACTATTAACTAGAAAATATTTTTCTTGGATAGTTTTTAAAAATCAACACCAATTGCCAGCTATGGTTCTTATACCTGTCAGGGTAAAGTAGAGAGAGAGCTTGTTGTAATCAATCAAATGGGGAATGTACACCCAAATTAGGATGACATTGCCAATTAGGAGGAGACAATGTGTGTTTACTTGTAAATGATAACCCTTTAAGAGTGAATAAGGAAAGGTGAAGCAGAATACTATGCAAGGTACATCAAGAAGACCTTCATTTGGCTCAACGTCAAGGAATTGGCAGCATAGATAGGCTCACATTCAATTTTGCAGGTTTCAGGAATCATTTCAGCAGAAGGTGGAAGATTACCAGGAAATCACAGAGGTGAGAAAGCAGAATCTAGCAGTCTGGTTATTACAAATCCAATTGGAAAATATTGAAATAAGTGAATCATTGAGGCAAGATATTTATTGAGAGTAAAATATCAAACTACTAAGGTAGTTTGGTGGGGACAATTGTTACTTAAAGCCTTTGGGTACATCTTGATGAGGTGGCCTCCTTGAATACAATATTTGGACAGCTTACAGATACCACCAATGGTGGTTCTATAAGCTATTACCTGACCTCCTTTGAGGTCAGGATTTGTTGACCAACAGGTCAAGGAAGGGAAAATTGGGCGTGGGGCATCTGCGCCCCACCTGGACCCAATTTCCCGTGCCACCACCCACTTGTGATTGATTGTTAGATTTAAATCTATGTCTGTGCAAGCAGGCGGGGCTTTGGGCCAGGTTTCCCCAGGTGGCGGCGCTTTGGCTGAGCCACATCCGGGAAAACTATGGCCATAACAATACACAGCTTAAGGCTCATATAGCATCTAATCATATTTAATACTTAAAGCTACTTCACCAAGATGGACAACTGTTAACCACTGAAAAGTGCACCCTGGCAAGTTTCTTGCTTGCCATGTTATGTTTATAAATTTAAGGGATTTTGCATTGATGTCACATTACCTTACGTCATTTTAGCATGGAATTGTCCCAATGCTCAGGCCTGACTCACGTTCAAGACATTGTCACACAAGGGTGTCAGCTACAACCTCCCTAGCCAACTGTGGCTTCTTTAGGGAACTTCCTAACCCTCACCATGTCCATCTAGGCAACCATCAAATTAAAAAGCACCCTCACAATGTCTTTAATTTTAATTCCCTTTTCCCCAATAAAATCTATCTATTCTTCCAAGAAGTATGCCACAACAATTGCCACTCCTACCAGACTCATTAAGCTCACCCTCCCAAACTAGCCATCTTCACATTTAAATGGGCACAGTATCTACCATTATTAAATGTATATAATAAAACTCATCCAACCCAAGAATTATAATTACAAAAATAACATCACAAAGGGAGACAATTGTAAACCATACTATTGAACTAGTCTCCCTCAAGAAACTTCCCGCAATTGAATGAATTTACCATCCTTATAAAATATCAAGTAGTAAGATCATTCAACATATTATAGTTGGTTTGAGATGAATATTGTTAATGTCAAGTTTATACTTCTAGGAAGTATAATAAACAAAATAAAGGGGAAGATTAAGAAGAGAATGATACTTTATTGAATATGAATATGGGTTAATATATAGTATCATGAGAAGCCACATGGTGTCCATATGTGTCATGGAGGTCATGAGACTTATCTGAGTAATGTTCCTCTTGAGTCACGAGGCTTAATCAAGTTGTGTTCCATGTAGGACTTGGATTGGATGATCCCTGTCATAGATGGTTAACTGATAATGGTGCCACCAGTTTATTGGCTGGGCGGTGAACCATTCAGTGAACTTCTTGGTGATTTACTTGGGGTGTTAATTCCCCAAGAGGGAGTAATTGAAGATGTTGCGACATCTTCCCCTGGGGTGCTGAAAGGCAGAGCCTTGGGAACCTTCTTGAGAGTATCTGGTATACAGGCCTGGTATTGATCCAGTTTGGTATTAGGAACAGGGAGTCTTGAGTTTTGTTGGGCTGCTCTTGCCTTATACAAACAAAGCCAATCATGGTGCATACGCTTGAGTTCAGTTTGAGCTCCAATCCCTTTGATCATGTAGATGTTGTTGGGTTTTACTTCCATAACTATACCTGGTCCTTGTAACCCTGGGTCTAATTTGTATTGGTCATGGTTGACAACCCAGATCTCATCTCCGACTTGGAACCTTTCTTGTTGTAATGGGATTGCTTCTTGCTGGACTCTCTGTTGTTCCTTCATCTCTTGGTCTTTCCTGGCTTGTAGTACTTTTGGGTCATTGCTGTCTGGTATCTTCTTTGGGAGTGGCAGCCAGGGTCCCATGGTTGTACTGACAAGTGAAGGCTTTTGACCATAGACAAGTTCATAAGGGCTTTTGCCTGTATTGCGGTTGACTTGTGTTCTGCAGACCATGAGGGCAGTTGGTAACATATCAACCCAGGCTATTGGATTGTTGGCAGAAAACTTACTGAGGGCTTCTACTAGCAAGCTGTTTAGTTGTTCTACGCGTCCATTTGCTTGTGGGTGATATGGGCTGGCTGTGATGTGTTTTATCCCATTCTTGGCAAGGTGGATGTTGGTATCAATAGCTTTAAGTTTGGTGCCTCCATCTGTGATTAAGAGGTCATGCTTTCCAAACTTTGCTATGATCTCTTTGCCAATGAATCTTCTCACGTCATTGCCTTTGTGTTCTTTTGTGGCTTGTACTACAGGCCATCTGGTTGCATAGTTGATGGCTGTGATAATTTACTTCTTGCCTTTGTTTTCACTGGGCATAGGTCCCACAATATCCAACAATCATACCTTGAAGGGCTGTGTGATGGATACAGGTACTACTGACTTGGGTGGTGCTTTGATTTGGGCGTACTTTTCACAGAATTTGCATTGTTCCAGTACCTCTCTGATATCATCTAGCATTTTGGGCCACCAGTAGCGTATTTTGAGGTATTCAGTTAAGTTTTGGCTATGATTGTGTCCCAGATCTCTGTGATATTGGAGGATTATGTCAATCTTTTGCATTGACAGAACGTAGGGTACAGTGTCACCACTTGGGAGGATTTGGTGCAGGGTACCATATACGTTTTTGAACAGATGTTTGTTCTTAAGGACTTTCTCTTGGATGTCCATTGGTGTGCCAGATGGGAACCCTTCCTGGAGATTCCCCATGATTAACATGGGCCAGTTGGGGTCGCCATCAGTGCAGAGGATGTGTTTATTGTATAGCCTTGATAGGGCGTCTGCAGTAAGCATCTCTCTGACTGGCTTATACTCAATTTGCATGGGGTATCTCTGTATGAGGCTCATCCACTTGGCTTGTCTTCTTGACAGGTGCTGTTGTGTTTTGAAGAATATTAACAACTTGTGATTGGTGAGCACCTTGAACGTCTGGGCTCCTTCTAGATAACATTGCCATTTCATGAGGCAGTGTATGATGGTAACCAACTCCTTGTTGTGTATAGGGTATCTTTGTTTGCCGTCTGACAGCTTTCTGGATTCATATGTCACTGGGAGGAAGTCTTTTTGGGCTGTTTAGATACAGAGAGCTCCTCCTATGGCATAATCAGAGGCGTTGGTTTCTAACTCATAGATACCCTCACGGTTTGAGTATTGCAAGATGGGGGCTGTGACCATGTTTTCCTTCAATAGGCAGAAGTGTTGGTCTTGTAAGGCGTCCAGACAAACTTGGTTGTTTTCCCAGTGATGGCTGATAAGGGGGCTGTCAGAGCGCCCCAGTCAGGGATGAACCTGTGTACATAGGCTACCATTCTGAGGAAAGTGCAGAGTTCACTCTTATTTCTTGAGGCAGGCATTTCTGTTATGGCACATATTTTGTCTGGATTGGGTTTGATGCCATCTTTGCTAATGATATGCCCAAGAAAGGGGAGTTCAGTTGCAAAGAACTTGCATTTGGATGGTTTGGCAATTAGTTGGTTTTCCTGTAGGGTTTGGAGGACTGCACGGATGTCTTTCCAGTGTTATCCCCAGGTTGGGACTGTAAATGATGATGTTGTCCAGGTAGATTATTGCTCTTTTTCCAATGTGTTCCTTGAATACTTCATTCATGAAGGTTACAAAGGTAATGGGAGTGTTTGTCATGCCAAAGTTGAGGACAACACATTCAAAGGATCTGTATTTAGTTCAAAAGGCGGTCTTTGGAATAACTTCAGGTTTCACGCAGATTTGGTGATATCCTGCTGTCAAACTAATTTTTGTGAAGATTTGGGACCCCCCAGGGCATCAAAAAGGTCATCAATTAGAGCAGGGGATACCTGTTCTTTATTGTGACCTTGTTGAGGGCCCTGTAGTCTGTGACTAGGCGGAGGCCTCCATCTTTCTTTGCTACAAAAAAGACAGCGGCACCAAATGGTGACTTTGAAGGTCTGATGAGGCCTTTTTTGAGTGCTTTGTCAAGGTAGGCCTTCAGAGTGTTGTCTTCTTGTGGTGTGAGGCAATAGATGGGTTGCGCCTTGGGTATGCTACTTTTCAGGTCAATCTCATGCTTTGTACCCCAATCAGGGGGCAGCCCAGGTAGTGACTCTTGGAATACAGAGGGAAATTCATTGACTAGCTGGTCCCTAATTGGGTTCTGATTGTGTTGGATTTCTGTTTTCTTGAAGTCAATGACTTCATATGTACATGTGCTCCAATTGATTTTACTGATGTCTGTTTCTCTCTCCTTTTTCATGATCTTTACAAATATGTGATCCCTCATGAGGATGTCAAGATATGCTGGGTACATGTGATGGTGGACTTCTCCTCTTTGGATGGTGAGGGTGGCACTGTCCCAGTCTATGTGAGGCTTTGTCTTTTGCATCCAACCTAATCCAAATATGACATTGTACTTGGGGATTGGGATGATGGGGCCAATAATGATTGTTTGGACGTCTCTGATTTGGGCCCGGAAAGGTTTTATCTCATGAGTAACTGGTGTGCTGCAATTGTCTGCCATGATGACTCTCTTGACGCTACTGTGAATGGTCGGTAAAATCATGAGGTTGGAAAAACTTTTGTTAATGAGTGATTGGTCAGCTCCAGTGTTGAATGGTGCTGTGCCCTGTTATCTGCAAAAACAGAAAGGATAGGTAAGGAGTTTATTTCCAGATTGGGCAGCAAACAGTAGAGAATTGCTGGAGGGAACCTGGATCATGGTGATTGAGTCCACGTCCTGTTCTCTGTACAAGTCTTGTGAAGAGGGGGAGTGTGGCTTGCCTAAGCACTCCCCTGAGCTTTTTCCTCCTTGTTGATGTCTTCAGTGCTAGCCTGGTTGGCTTGTGCAGTGCAATTTCCATGTTGATGTTGGGTACTGTTGGCTTGGTTATTTTGCTTATTGGGGTGAGGCTCTTTCTTGACCGCGGGGTTTTCCTTGCGTTTGTTGGAGGCGTGTAGATTGTCAGATTTTTGAGCTGCATGTTTCCCTTCCAAGAATACGTCTTCAAGGTTTTGGCAGCAGGTCATATCAAACTGTTGTCTAATGTGTGTGGGAAGGCCATTGTAGAAGTCTAGTTGTGGCCCAGGCTCATCAAAATTGATGGTGTTGGGTGTATGGTCACATAGTCCTTTGTATGCGGCAATGTATTTCCTCAATGGTTCCTGTCATTTTAAAAGTTTGGAGTTTGGTCATGATTAACACGTCTGAATCTTTCATGGAGAACTTTTCAAGGAAGACGGCTTTGAACATTTCCCAGTTTTCCTTCTGGTTAGGATGTTGAGCCAACCATTTGGTAACAGAACGCAAAGCAGTTCCTGTGACGTGGAGGGGAATTTTGCTGACCTAAAGTCTTTGGGGGGTATTCTTCTTGTTCAAACTTGCTTTTGGTGCTATTGATCCAAAGCAAGGCGTTTTCACGTTGTAGCCCTGCAAAGGTGCCAATCTCAGCGGTACGTAAGCGTTGAAACACTATATTGGGTATTTTGGGTTGCGTAGGTGCTGTTGTAGTTGGTGTGGTAGGGAACAGGTTACAAGTTTTAAGAGTGTTGTACTGGTCAATGGGTACAAGGAGATTATTGTGGATGACAAGACCTGGAGGGACGTCTTGACCTACTTTGTAATCTCCCCAACTGCTAAGGAGTGACATTGCTTGGGTTCTTTTCTTGGGAGGAATTTTTCCTTTGAGTTGGGTAGGTATGTATAACCTACCTGTGCTACCACTGTTGAGTTTATACTTCTGGGAAGTATAATGAACAAAATAAAGGGGAAGATTAGGAAGAGAATGATACTTTATTGAATATGAATATAGGCTAATATATAGTATCATGACAAGCCACATGTTGTCCATGTACGTCATGGAGGTCATGGGGCTTATCTGAGTAATGTTCCTCTTGAGTCACAGGGCTTAAAGAAGTTGTGTTCCATGTAGGACTTGGATTGGATGATCCCTGTCATAGATGGTTAACTGATGGTCACACAATTCCTGAGAACAGGAAAATTATAGATACCATTGTGGACTCATCCCACCTCATAGTTGAGTGAGTCATTCAATGGAAAGACAGGTACACAGAGGGCCTGCAGACTGCTACCCCTTCCTCTGATATCCCTCACTTCCTTCCCCCCATGGCTGCGTTTCCTTTTAAACACCATCTCTGAACCCTAATAAACCTGTGTTCCCTTTAAAAAAACATAGATGGTTAACTGATAATTGTGCCACCAGTTTATTGGCTGGGCAGTGAGCCACTCAGTGATTTACTCAGGGTGTTAATTCCCCAAGAGGGAGTAATCAAAGATGTTGCAACATTAAGTATATCTTTCTGGGAAGTATATGAAACAAGATCAAATAAAAAATTAAGAAGAGATCAACAATTTATTTAATACAAAGATAGAGTGTCATATAGTATCTCAAGAAGCCAAATACCAACTTAAAGCAATCTTGGGATTAGCTTGGGAGTTCAAAGCTATAAAATATCTAACAACTTTAGTTAGCCTTGTCAATGTAATTAACTCTATCTGTCCTATGTAAAAAGACACTACAGACAGTACAATAGAAGTTAACATGTAAAGGTTTATTTATTAAAGACTGGAATATGATCTAACCAACAGCTGCAATATTTCAAGGCAACTAGAAGATTGTTGTTGGGCTTTAAGGCACCTTTATCTTTTTATACTTTGATGTCCTGTATCCTGATCTTTCATAAAGTCCAAGTGGCTGCTTGTGCAAGTGAAACAGTTCTTGCTAGCTACGTTTGATCCCATTGGTTGTCCTGGATCACTTATCAATACTGGCCTTTCACAGCATACATAGTGTCCCAACTACAGCCTGCACTCTTCCTGATATGGTCTACTGACAATCAACAGTTTGGTTCTTTCTTATGTACCTCTGATAGCACTTGTTGTGAACCCAACTTTGCAAGTACTATTGATGGGACTTGGATATAGTTTATCCAAAGTATTGAATGCAAAATGAAGGTTTTTGCTTTCAATCTGAATCATTCAGTTTGTCTAAATTTGGATCAAGATCAATCAGTGAGCCACCTGCTTCTCTACCAGAAATATGCCACATTGGTGTCTCCACCAATGATACAAGGATAAACTCCTTTTGGTATTCAAGGGGCTTTTCTTTCTGAATAAATCTGATGTCAAAACAGCTGGTTAACCCCAGCAAGGTTCCACCCAAACAGTTCTTTGACCTGTAACCCAACTTCCTCATGACTCATATTATCAAATCTAGCAACAGTACTTAGTGACAATCCCAGTACAGTAGACAACTCAATTTAGTGCTTGGCTCATTATAAGGACCAAGCCACCCCCTGTCCAAACAACTGAGTGATCTTCACAATCATGTTCCTGCTATCACAGTTTACCCCAACTATATAATATCAACCTCTCAATAAATACTAATATCTAGTTTCCAATAATTTTCCCCTTTTAACTCTTCCAAAAGGCAACCACCAGAATTAACTCATTCTGCAAGTCAACTTACTATATGTCAACAATCAGAATTAAAAATACTTTAATGTCAACAGCATTGGAAAGTCAGAATTAAGTTTTTACTCATGAAGACTACTAAAAGTTGACACTTTTTTAATAAGCAAAAGCCTGTTTCCTGAACATTTCACTTAATAAAAACTAAGCTTCAAAATACCTTGTAGGGTAATATGATCATGTAGAATCCTAAAATAAAATAAAAAATAAATGCAAAGCTATCTAAAAATGTAAGAAACCCCCATTTCAGATATAATTTTCTATGAAATTAGCTATCTTTACTATAGAATATTTTTTCCCACTTATAAAGATAAAAAATCCAATATAAAAAAGGTACTATGTAAAACTTTACATATTATAGGAAAATATAAAGACAGAAACAGTAATACAAAGCTTTTTCTAAAATAAAAACTACAAAAGAACATATAATTTACTAGTAAAATACCAATATAGGCCATGTAATACAGTCTAAGGCATCAAACTATCAATAGAAAACCCATGATTTTATAAAAACAGTATCATATTTTTTAATCAGTTATTTATAATAAATATTTATTTAAAAATATTATACTGAACATATAAGAACTATATACAAAATTAGGCAATACTAAATAAATTTAATTAAAAGCTAGACTGTGATCACCTGGTTACCATTAAGAACTGTGGCAATCTTCTTGATGTATTCCCCAATCTCTGAAAGCTTATATTTGGCCTTAAAAACGTCCTTGATCTTCTATTGATATTGTTTCTCTTTGGTGGTTCTCTTCTTCTTGGATGGGTGGTTCTCAATATCTCTGATGGATGCAACAGTCTTCCCCTGTTGGACTTTGAGGTACTTGTAGAAGGTGTTGTATATGGGCTTGATTCCAAAGGAGGACTTGATATGCTTATTCCAGCCCTTCAAAGATGAATTAGTTTTCATCTCATCCTTAAGAACTGCCTGGTAGCAGTTCCAGTTGACTTTGGCTCTGGGCTTAGTGACCTTACGTTCAATCCACTGTGGTTTTTAATATTCAATGAAAGGGTAGAAGGCATCCTCATATTTCTTGGCATATGGCTCCTGGCATAGGAGTTCAAAGGCTTGTAAGTATACTCTGGCTTTATAAAGACTAGTGCTACAAACTGCTGAATTAAGAACTTGCACTTTCCTGATGTATCTAGACAGTGGAGCTTGCTGAGCTCAGGTAGATCCTTTAGTTGCCTGTTGACAGCCTGTAAATAATGGAAAAACATCCCTGAACCTCTCCATCAAAGGTATTTACAAAAGCGTTATAATTGGTAATTTCATATTCCATGAGTATAGTTGAGGGGCCAAGAGCTTTATCATGAGCTTCTTGTTCTGCAGCAATGTCAGGGATCCAGTCTTGGGCAGACAGCCTGTTGTTTCCAGGGGTGACCTGGGCCAGGTTTTTTGCGGGCAATGCTCACCACAAGAGGGGAGCTGTGGCAGATCTAAGTCCAACCAGTCCATCCTGCCATTATCCTGCCCTTGACTCTTATTCCCATTACCTTCCTTTGACAAAGCTTTGAAGAGCTTTGTATCCAGAGAGGCAATTTTATGAGACAACACTTTGTTATCATCCCGCCAATGGGCCATGATCTCAAGGCTCTTTTCCTCCCTTACTCTTAAAGCCTCAATTTCACAATTCACCTTTGCTTTCACTTGTTGTAAGATTTCATCCCATCCTACTAACAGGTTCCAGGAATCCTACAAATTGACTTGGTTTCCTTGGGCAGGAGTACCTTCTTTTGCAAAGTAATCAGAGTATAGCTCTTTGAACACAGCCTTTACTTTCACCAAGGACTCCTCAGGCACAGTCTTGGTGACCTCTAAGCTTGCCCAAGCTTCTTCCAACAAACTTGTAGGATTATCTTTCCTGGCAGCAGCAGTTTTCATGTGAAGTACTCCAAATTTTGCCCTTTCAAAATTTAACAAAGAAGACATAATAAAATGAAAAGATAGTTGAGGGGAAAGCTATAAAATTGACAATGTATGTTTATTAAAGTGTAGCTGTTTTTGCTTATATACCATTCAAGGCATATTTGGCTGAAAACCTCTCTGGTTCCTGAATCAACCTATGAGTCATCTCATGTGATCTATGACATTTGAGTCATCCAAACCTAGATATTTACCTAAAAGATCACCAATATTTCTCAACCTACGAGAATCAACCTACAATGGGAAGAAATCACCTGGCTTCATCCATCCCAGTGTATCAATTTATCATGGAGCTTCCTCAGCTCCTGGCGCCAAACCCCTATGGATTAAACATCCCAAAACTCAGCTATTGATGTTCCAACTGGGAACCAGCTGATCAATCCTGAATTCCTAGGCATTCTTGCCTTCATTTAGTTATCTTTGCATTTAATGATTTTTTGCCTTAAAACCCATTGAAACACTTTTAAACTCAAACCAGGCGCCACCGCAGCGCCCAGGAACTTTCCCAGGCAGCGCCCCAGTTCCTCAGCGCCTGAAAAATTCGATAGCGGCGCCTCAGCGCTTTGCAAATCCATAAGGTGGCGCAGCGGTGCTTTTAACCCAAAATTTGGGGGTTTACTTATGGTTGACCTTAACCAAACTTCTTGACATAGTCAAGACAATTTAACTTATATAATTAAATCCTCATTAATTATATTCCTGTGTATTTTATTATTAATCTTCCCAATTAATAAAACTGTTTTTGAGACCCCCAGTCTCCCAGATTGACTCAGCCAATCTTACCTTCTGTTCTTTTATTGAACCTAGATATCCAGTTTTCAGGAATCTTTACCTTAAGACTTCCAATCCAACATATATACATGCAATAATCAGAAAAACAGAGATAACTTTATATTTTGGAGCATTCATTTGGCTAAATACTCAATAGTGACTGTTGTACGGTCACAGGAGCTAACTTAAAAAGATAAGAGAAAGACTTTCCCACCCAGGACCATGGGCCAGCGGCCAGGATTATAGTGTCAATCACCCCTGTGAGAGTGATGTACAAAATCTCAAAAATCTTGCCAGTATGGTCAGTTGGGAGGTTGGGTGAGGAAGCAGGCATAGGTTTTGGGGTCACAGTGGTTCCATGGGCAGGTCATAAGCAGGGAGATAGTTGAACTTCACTCTGAACAGCTTGGGTGATGAAAATATTCACAGGACTTGTTGGTTGTATCTAGCTGCAGATTGTATACAGTTAAAGGCTTGAGTTCAAGTATCTTTTCTGGGGTGTATTCCTTGTATTCATATTTAATAGGGTAGTTGTTAAAATGGATGGGTCTGAAGGGTACACCAGGAGGATAGAAAACCGCAGGCAGTGGGAAAGGAGGGCCAGGAGATCTCAAAATGAATTGTTAGATAGCAAATACAAAATAAGGCAATAGCTGCTTCAGCCAAAATCACATAACTTTTATTCAAAAATGGCAATAAGTTTGAAATGTGGGGTCCTTTGGTCTATATAGCACCTAACCTCTAAACTTAATATTTTCTATGGGGGGTTCATCAGGGCATTGGGAAAGGCAGGCCTGGGGGAAAAGGGTGCTTGGGTCCAAAGGTAGCCAAATTGCACTTGGTCCAAGAGTTCTTTCATTGGTCAAGAATCTCAATTTGGCTACCTGATTAACTTGCCTTAGAGTAGTGGTCATGGGGTTAGGCTGCAGGACTATGCCTCTTCCTAGGGACAGCTCTTGATTGGCCACTGGTGTAGACATCAAATTAATGAAGCTAATAGTTGTCACTTCAGTACCTCCATTAGGTGCTGTGATTAGTATTGCATTTGATGCAATGATTTCCTTGTTTTGGCCTGTTTCATTGCACAGACCAACATTCTCAATATCAGCTTGAGGGGGCTCAATCTCAGAAAGACACAGGTAGGCTTTTGGTTTATGGGGCTAGCAGCCCAAAGGAATTTGGGTTCAGGGTTTGAATCTTGCCCTTGGGCCTGGGTTTCAAGGGGTAAAAAATTGTCAATCCTGACAAGCAAGGGTGACTTCATCATTTTCATCATCATCTGGATTGGCTCTAGTGTTATGGCCATTGGGACCCTTTTTATTACTGGGTAAGGCTTTGATGCCCTCCTGAATAATTTTAAAGGCCTTTGTGTAGATCTCTCCTGTTGCCCCAGGAAGTAGAAATTGGGCAAATGGGAACACCTTGCCTTCAATAAGGGAATGCACAACCCATAGTTGGTAAAAAAGACGGAGCCATACTGCCAAGGTACTGTCATATAACCAGGTCTCTGAATCTCTTAACTGCTCCAGGTTTTGTTGTGTAGCATAGCATATAATTCTTGCCTCTGCTGTAGGCCCATCATCATGTAAAAGGAACTCCTCATCACCATTGAACATCTTTAAATCCTCTGTCAAGACTAACTCTCCTTGGACCATGGCAGATTTCTTCTGGGGGAATAGATCACAGTGTTTGTCACATATGTACTTTACTAACTAGTCACAGCCAGAGATGAGCTTCAGGTTCTCATTAATTAGGTGTGTGGTGGCCTTAACTTCCAGATCAGAAGCCTTGAAATCTTTGGAGACTGGAACCATCTGGTAGAGGTATCACTTTAGAAGCTTTTCAATAAGATTGATTGGAGCATTGCATGTGTGGCTCCCTTTTCACTAGTGACTTAATACCATCCTTCTGTGTTGATCCTGGTAGCGCAGCTTCTATCTTCACACATATAATGCTTGCTTCTTCCTTCTCTCTTCTTATTGTTGCAATTAAAAATAAAGCAATCACAGACTAAACTTGCACCTCCTTTGACAGACATTAGAGGGGAAACCCAAGGGAACTTCTTTGGGAGCTTAAAATATCCTTTGGAGTTACATATATTGTGAACTTTTAGGGATCCCATGGACCTATTGGTGATTGATGATAGTCAGACAGGTAATTATCAGGATCTTCTTTATTGATACTTGATGAGGAGGAAAGAGGTGTAGATTCATTGGGTGATGGAGAGGAATTATCTGGAGCTAGATTCTTGCACTTCTTGGACTGGGATGATCTTGATTCCTTAGGGCTTGATTTCTTTGAGCTTGATTCATCTGGGCTTGGCTGGGGTTCTGAACTCTTGGGTATCTTCTTTCTTCCTTGCTTTTTTAGTAAAACCTCTTCTCCTTCTGATTGGTACCAGCTTGGAGAAGAGGAGGGGTCAGGGGAGGGCTCTTTGCTTTCAGGGTCTGGGGTCTTCTCCTTTGTCTTCTGTTTCTTTGAGGGCTCTTTGGCTGGTTTTTTTGTTGGGATAGGGACTTTGGGCCTTTCCAGAGGCTTTGGGTACTTTTTTGGTTGACTTGGGGTTCTTTTGTGGCTTCTTGGAAGATTTTCTCTATAATAATTAGAGTGGAGCTCATAAAGTAAGAATATTTGTATGAAACATGAATAAAATTAAATAATAATATCTTTTTTCAAATTTTATTATTAAGTAAATAGTTTTTGGAAATATGGAAACTAATTCCAGAGCTAGCTTATTAGTAAAGAATAGGAAAAAACCATGTTTAAACAAAAAAGGCAACCTTCTGGTAGTCACAATAATCAAAAATATTTAATTTAGTTTTTCAGCATAAGAACGCTTTAATTTTGACTGTTGGCATACTGACAGTCAGCATTAAACTAGAAAAACACTATGTAAATCACCTATAAAGCTTGGTTAATATTTTCCAGAGTTGGTTTTTTAAGGCCAAAATTGATTATTTTTAAATTTAAAAAATTAAAGATTTGCATATGTAGCTTATGAAAACTAAATGATAGGAATTGTAGAGGGAAGTATAAAATACATCCCTGTGTACTTCAATCTGAATTATCATACCATTGTATGTGTGCTTTTTGTTAAGTAGCAGTGTTTTACTAATAAATCAGTGAAGGGGTTGACTTGGAGGCAGTCAGTGTTCTTTTATAGTAACTCTCCTATTAAATCTTGCTTAAATTATGTCACTTTGTTTGCTTAGCCAAACCCTTTTGTTGAAATTTAGGTGACGCGTTGATTTGACACAAAGTTGACATTTTAAATACATATGTAAATTCTAGTTTTAACATATGCATTTTGGCTTAAGTGGACTTCCAGAAATAAGCCTTAGTTTATCCAGTGAGTTTAAACAACAGTAAATATCTTAATAGTACAAAAAACACTATGAAATTTGCATATGTCTTTGTTCAATTATTATCTTAATATATATTTAATAAAAGTAGTAGTATAAAATAAAAAGCAGTTATTTTTAGAATGTTGTGTATTTTATTAAGAAATTTATGGTTTTTATTTAGGGTCAACATCCAGATATTACTTACTGGAGTTGACCTTAATGTAAAAGTACAAAGAAACTTACCTTTTCATAGTAAATTATATTAGTTTTTATTTAAAAATAAGCCTTTATTTAAATAATGTTGACATTATGCCTGTTCTGTTTTAATTTTTCAATTCTGGCTTAATAATTCACTATGAAAAATTAGCTTAGTTTTGGAAATGCCCAATTCTAGCAGATAAATACTAAAGTAATGTTGAAATTCAGTGAGTTGAATTGCAGAATGAGTTAATTCTGGTGGTTGCCTTCCAAAACAGCCCAGTTACAACATGGGGATAATTTTAGCTGGTTAGGGTGCCAGGTTAGATACTCAGAACCCTATAAGGGAGGTGACAATTGAGTATACTTTCAATATCAGACCAAACACCTTGGCATGTACGTTAAATTGTCAAAAATTGCCAACAAAGCATGTAAGTACATAGTAGTGTCAAAACCACAGACTCAACTGCCAGCAAGGTTCCAATCAAGTGGGTTCATGAACCACAATCCAATTACCCAGCCACTCAAAGCCAGACTAGGAAGTCAACTCAAATTACAAAATCCAACAACATGAACAAATGCTGATCCCCTACAGTGGATATCTTGTTTTGGCACTTGACTCATTACCAGGATCAAGCCACCCCCTTCTTCCATCCAACCATGTGATCAACAATCATGTTCCTACTATCCATTGATTCACCATGACTATATAATTACTATCTCTCAATAAAGATTATTATCTAGTTTCCAAATATTTTCCCCCTTGTAACTCTGCTAAAGCAGCACAGTTACAACATTGGCAGCAGAAATAGGTTTTCCATCCTACTTTATTCCCTAAAATTCTGCCTGTTGCTGGTACTTGCTGCAGCCAACAAATCCTTGATATAATCATGTCTGGCCTCCTGCTAGAAGGGACCCCGTACACACCTGGTGCTGAGATACCTGATGGTTTTGTCCTATACAAGAACATGGTGATCCTGCTGCTTGCCTTCAACGCCATGTCTGCACAAGGGTTCTTCCAGACGGCCGCTACCATACATCAACCAACTGAAAAAAGCACCATACCAGCCTATGTAGCTCAAAGACTCCATAGCGCTGGCTTGGGCCTTTTGCTGGGGCCAACAACAACTCCGTCTCATGGATCCAGTCTTCTCAAAGCAAGTTGGCCCAAATGGAATGCCCATAACGCTTTTGGATTGCAGAAATCTCCATTTGACTGACTCACAACGCTGGAACCTGGTGCAACAAGTGGCATGAAGAACACACTGAAAAGAATTGAGACATGTTCAAACAAGATTTCTTGGCAAGATTTGTACTGAAAGAAACTGCACTCATGATCATACACTAAGTAAAGAACCTAACACAAACCAGTACAGTGAAGGAGTTCACCCGCGCTTATAAGGAACTCCAACTACGTGCCCCCTTGGATAAGGCCTTTGACACTCCAGATACTCACCTCATGTATTACAACACACTCAAGTTGCATGTAATGAGGCATGACCTGGACCAATTAACCAACTTGCAAAGTCTGTATTATGAGGCAGAGAAAGCAGAACAAACATCCAACGCCCTTCACAAGGCACAAACTGGAAAAGAGAAAGACCTAAGGACTCACACCCAGCCGGGTGTTCCAACCAACCACCCCCTGAAAACAGCACCAACAATGCAAACCAAGACCTGCAGGCTCAAATGGACATGGAAATGGGAACAATGGCCAGTCAAACTGTACCCACTTCTGTGTCACCACCACACAAGACGTCCAAGACATGGGAAAAGCCCAGGGAGAGCACTAAGCAATCCAAGCTCTCCCGCACAATCTCTGACTCACCTAATGACAAATATTGCCTCAAGGACGTGGACCAATGCCCCATGATCCAAGTACCCTCAGAGGACTCAGTACTTTACACCATCACCAGACATCCCAATAAACTGATGTCTTACCCTTTCTGTTTTTTCAGTTACACAGACTCAGCACTCCTGGACTTGGGCACAGATTAAACCCTGGTCAACAGCAGTTTTATAGATAAGTTCAAGCTAGCCAGAAATCCTTTGCAGATTAAAAACGTGGTCTTGGCCAATGAATACTACATTGCTATGATAAAGGAAACTGCCCCCTTCTCTGTTATGCTAGAGAACCTGAATTTCACCATCCAGGGCCATGTCATTGATGTTCCAAAGTTTGACATTGTACTAGGTCTGGACTGGTTGCAAAGAAACAACCCTCATGTGGACTGGGCAACCTCAGTATTGACCATCAAACTTAAAGGCATTAATCACCAGATCTACCCTGATTCTGTGTACCAATTCTTACACAACCACGTCTTTGTGCGCATCACAGACCCTGGATAAAAAGGAAAATCTCAAGACAATCAACTGGGACTCATGTCAATACAAAATCATAAACTTCAAAGATCATCTGGACACTACTATGCCTCAGGATTGCAAAATTGTGGCCCATCATCCAGAAATCTTCAAGGAAGCGCTACCCGGGCTGCCCCCTGAGAAACACATCTAACACTCCATCTAACTTAAGGGAGCTTTACCTAAAGCGCAACTCATATACTGCCTCACTCCAAACAAGGATAACACTCTACGTGCTTACCTCAAAGAGGCGCTAGAAAAAGGACTTATTTGCCCCTCACAGTTGCCTTTTGGTGCCGCTGTGTTCTTCATAGCAAAGAAAGACGGCACCCTACGCCTGGTCACAGATTACCAAGCCCTAAACAAAGTCACTATCAAGAACTGTTACCCACTACCACTCATTGATGATCTCTTTGACGCCTTGGGCAATGCCTCAGTGTTCTCCAAGATTGACCTAACCCCAGGCTACAATCAGATCCGTATTAAGGAGGAAGATATCCCCAAAATGGCCTTCCACACTAAATACAGCTCATATAAGTGTGTGGTGCTCAACTTTGGAATGAATAACACCCCATCAACCTTTGTGACCTTCATAGACAAAGTATTTGCCCCTCAAATTTTCAAACAAACCCTGGTAATTCTGTACAACATTATTGTCTATAGCCCTTTGGTGGAACAACACCACCAGGACTTGGAAGCAGTATTTGCCACCCTGGTGCAACATAAACTGCTAGCCAAGCCCTCAAAGTACCAGTTCTTCCGCAAACAGCTGCCCTTCTTGGGACACATAGTTTCAAATGATGGTATTAAACCTGATAGCCAGAAAATCCAGGCCATCTGTAAAATACTGCCTCCAAAGGACATGTCAAAACTCCATACATTCTTAAGAATGGTTGCATATGTACGCTAATTTATACCTGACTGTGGTGTCCTGACTGCACCCCTGTCTGCCATAACTGGCGCATAATCCAAACTTGTATGGACTCCTCAGTATGACCTTTGCTTTAGACGCCTCAAGGAGAAACTCACAATGGCACCCATCCTGAAATACCCCAAGTATGATGGAGAATTTCAAATGGAGACAGACGCCTTGGACATATCCATTGGGGGGTACTGAAAATCAAAAACAATGATGGTGACTTCCTGCTAGTAGCCTATGAATCACGCAAAATGACAGATGGCAAGTGCTGATACCTGTCAGGGATCTAGTCTTGGGCGGCTGGCCTGCTGTTTATGGGGGTAACTTGGGCCGGGGTTTTTGCAGGAAGGGCCCACCACAAGAGAGGAGCTAACTTTAGAAGGTAGAAAGCAGACTTCCCCACCAAAGACCATAGGCTGGTGGCCAGAACAATGGTATCCACTACCCCTGTGAGGGTGATGTACACTATTCCAAAAATCTTGCTGGTATGGTTGGTTAGAAGGTCAGGTGAAGAGGCTGGCATTGGTTTGGGTGTTACGGGTGGTTCTATATAGATATTGTAGGCCAGGAAATAATTGAATGTTCCTCTAAATAGTTTTGGGGTAGAGAATATCCACAGGCCTTGGCAGTTGTATCTAAGAGCGGATTAAACATGGGCTAGCAGGTCAAGTTCAAGGATTCTCTATGGCGTATAATCCTTATATTTGGGCTTCAAGGGGTAATCAGTGAAGTGGAAGGGCCTGAAGGGTGCACCAGATGGACAGAAAACTACAGGCAGTGGGGAAAAGGGCTGGGTGATCTTAAAATGAATTGATAGACAGCAAATAAAAAATATGACAATAGCTGTAAGAGCCAAAGTAACATAACCTTTATTTAAAAATGGCAATAAGGTTTGAGCGCAGAATCTATAGGCATATATAGCATTCTGCCTCCAAACTTAGTATTTTCCATCAGGGCTTTGTCAAAATATTGGGAAAAGTGCAGGCAGGCAGCCAGAGGGCCCAGGTGAGGGAGCAGCAAAATGGCACCTCAGCTGGGTTTCTCTCATTGGTCAGAACGTCTAATTTGGTCACTTTATTTTCTTGATTCTTTGCTGTGGTCACAGGGTCAGGTCTAAAGCACAGGTTTATCTTTGGCAGTAGGGTTTGATTGGTTGTTGGAGAGGACTTCAAATCATGAAATTCACAGAGGCGTCATCTCTGCTTCCATTAGGAAATTCAAGAGACTCCTCTTTGGATGCCACCATGGTCAAGCTAGTGCAGATATTCTGGCTTTTGGACTTAGCGGGAGCCTCAGCTTGCAGGGGTTTGATCCCAAAAAAACGCGGGTGGGCGGGCTCTTGGTCCATGGGCCTGGCAGCCCGCAGGAATGTAGGTTCAGGGTTCAAATCCCATCCTTTGGCCTGGGTTTCCTGGGTAATAAATTACCAATCCTGACATCATCCCTTCTTTCACCAAGTGCCCTCCCTTTTGGTCTTTTTTGTTCAGGTAGAGGTGGACAGCTTCTTGGGCATTAGTTAGGTTTCTCAGTGGTTCCCATGTACTTTCTTCTAGTGAGTATCCTTTCCATTTGACGTAGTACTGGGGTTTCCGGTAGTGGATCCTGTTGCCATGTATGTATTCAACTTTGTATTCTTCAGCACAGCCTATTTGGAGGGGCGGGGGGTTTGTCTTAAGCCGTTGTTGAGAGAGCAAGTTCCCATCTTTTTTAAACAACAGGGATCGGTGGAATATATTGTAAATAATCCAGGAGGGGGGTAGGTCTAGCTTATAAGCAACTTCTCCAATTAGTTTGGTGATCTTGTGAGGGCCACTTCTTCTGTGAGCTAACTTCCTACAAGGCACATGTAGGGGTACGTTCCGGGAATCCAAGTATCTTTATCTCCAACTTGCAAGGGTTAGCCAGGGGTTTGTTTGCAGTTGGAAAAGGCTTTGTATATCTGCACTGCACAGTTCAGGTTGGTTAGACATGTTTTTGTGTGCCATGGATCTGTTTAATCCAGGAGCGCCCAGTGGTGTTTGATTCCTTTTTGCCAATCTGGGGGTCCCAGGTGGGATCAAACCCATAGTTGGCTTTGAATGGGGACATGCCTGTGGAGGCATGGTCTTTACTGTTATAGGCAAACTGGGCCATGGGGAGCATTTTGGCCCAATTGTCCTGATCAGCGTTGGTGTAGCATCAAAGATATTGTTGAAGGATCTGGTTTACTTGTTCAGTTTGATTGTTTGTCTGTGGGTGGTAGGAGGTAGATACACATCACTTGATTCTTAGGTCTTTCATCACTTGCGTCCAGTAGTTTGACGTAAATTGGGGTCCTCTGTCTGTGATGATTTCTTCAGGCGTCCTGTGTTGGGTGAGGATACGGCCGTGGAAGTATTGGGCTGTCTCTGCTGCTGTGCAATGAGTGGTGGTCAGTACAAAGTATGCCATCTTGGTGAAGCGGTCTACCATGACCAGGATCACGTTGAAGGAGAGAGACGGGGGCAATTTGAAAATGCGGTCCATGAAAACAGATCTTCAGGGTCCAACAGGTATATCCAAGGGTCTTAGAAGTCCTTCAGGTTTGTTTCTGTGGGGTTTGGTTTGTCCACGGGTCTCACAACTTTTCAGGTATGTGCTTATAACTTGGTACATCTTTGGCCAGGAAAAGTTCCTTCTAATGCTCTGGAGGGTCTTGAGTCTCCCTGGGTGACCAGTCATCTCAGAATTGTGGTAATTTCTCAAGATGTTGGTCCTGGTATTTGTTTTTGGCACAAAGATTCTGTTGTGCAGCATTAGTGTTGTTCCCTTCTATTAGTAGCCTTTTTGGTAGTGGGGGCTATCCAAATATTTTGAAAGGTCAGCAATCATGGTTTTGGTAAATTTGTCAAGTCATTGGGCCTTCAGTACTTCTGGTTTGCTGACCCTGATCTTCATCAATCCCAGGTGTATGCTTAGGAAAGCTGGGTCCAAGAGTACTTGAGTGTTGGTGTCACAAGTTTCTATGTGGGTGGGTGCCAGGTCAGTTCTTCTACTCAGGGCGTTGGGTACTACATTCACCTTTCCTGGCTAGCAGTTTATGATCAGGGTGTAGTCAGCCAGTTCTAGAGCCCATCTTGCTTGTCGTTGATTGAGCTGTTGTGGTTTGAAGAAATATACCAAGTTCTTGTGGTCTGTCAGGACCTTCACTGGGAATTCAGCGCCACAGAGGTATTGGCGCCAATGTTTCAGGGTCTTCATGATGGCTAGCATCTCCTTGTTGTAAATTGGATAGTTCCCTTCTGCAGGCAGCATCTTCTTGGAGTAATATGCTACAGGATGTAGCATACCATCCCCTCCTTCCTGAAGAAGGACCCTACCCACTGCAAAGTCAGACGTGTCAGTTTCCAGCACAAATGGCTTGGGGGGGTCAGGCATGGCCAGGACAGGGGCAGAGGTGAAGGCAAGTTTCAGTGTTTCAAAGGCGGTGGTGCATTCCAGAGTCCAGGCAAAGGAAATCTTGTTGGAGCACAGGAAGGTCAGGGGCAGCGTGATGTGAGAAAATTTTTGGATGAAATTCCTGCAATAATTTGCCAGGCCCAAAAAACTTCTCACGTCTTTTCTGCATTTGGGGGTTGGTCAGGAGTTCAAAGCATCCATTTATCCTAGGCCATTGCAAACCCTCCAGTTTTCACTATGTAGCCCAGGAATTCCACTTCTGGTTGGAAGAACTCACACTTCTTGAGCTTTGCGTGTAAGTTGGCTTGGGAGAGTATAACCAGGATTATATCTAGGTGGAGTAAGTGCTCTTTGTGGGTCTTGCTATAGATGAGGATGTTGTCAAGGTAGGCCACGCAGAACTGATCAAGGTATTTGCCCAATACTGTGTTTATCATGCACTGGAAGGTGCTAGGGGCGTTGCATAGTCCAAATGGCATCATCAAGTATTTGTAGAGTCCATACCTGGTCTTAAACGCCGTTTTGTATTTGTTTCCCTCTTTGATTCAAATTTGGTTGAACACATCTCTAAGGTCAATCTTGGAGTACACCTTGGCGCCATTCAGCACATTGCACAAGTTGTCAGCAATGGGTATGAGGTAGTGATTCTTTACAGTTATCTCGTTAAACTTCTGATAATTAACGCACAGGCGCATGCCACCATCTTTCTTGCCCACAAACAGCATTGGTGACAAACAAGGACTCTTGAATACACAGATGAAGCCTTTCTTGATCATGTCTTCAATATATGCCTTGAGAGCCAGCTGCTCTTTGTGGTTGCAGCTATAGATAGGTCTGTGTTTAGGTTAGGTGCCAGGTAGGAGGTCAATAGCATGATCATACTTGGAGTGTTTGGGAAGACGGGTGGCTGCCTCTTTGCTGATTATATGGGTCCATTTTCCTAGGGAAGCAGGGAGGACACCTACGCTTGGTTCAATCTGTATGGTCATGAGCCTTTGGGTGGGTTCCTTGGGATTTGTGCAAAAGGGAACAGTGTTGCGGGTACCCTTATCACCCAAGGTGACGTTCTGTTCTTGGTAGTTGAGGATGAGGCCATGCCTGTCTGACCAGGAGTGTCAGGAATATTCCTGACACTTACAGTTGTGTAATCAATAAACTGTCACCTGCTGCCAATGTGAAGGTGCCTGCTGCCACCAAGCAGATGTCTGCTGTCACCAAGCAGACATCTGCCACCAATGTGCAGACATCCACCGTCACCAAGCAGATACACACTGCCATCATGAAGAAGCCCGCCACAACCAAGCTGTCACCTGCTGTCAGTATGCAGGCACCTGCTGCCACCAAGAAGACGTCCACCTCCACCGTGTGGGCCCCTGCCGTCCACACACAGAATCCTGTCACAACCAAGCTGTTGCCTGCTGTCAAATTGCAGGAACCTGCCGCCACCAAGCAGATGTCCGCCGCCACCATGCAGAAGCCTGTCACAACCAAGCTGTTGCCTGCCGTCAATATGCAGGCACCCGCCACCACCAATCAGACGTCTGCTGCCACCACACAGGCCCCCACTGCCACAAAGCAGATGTCCACTGCTACCACACAGGCCTCCGCCACCATCAAGCTGTTGCCTGCTGCTAACATGCAGACACTTTCTGCCATTAAGCAGATGCCCACCGCCACTGCACAGGCGCCCACTACTCTTGCCAGCCCCACCTGCAAGCCATCCTCAAACCAGGCACCCATGGGCCAGCCTGCCACCTGCCAGCCTTTGCCCTCCCATGCCAGCAGGCCAGTCTCCACCCGCTCCTTTGGAAAATAGCTAGATCAGGAAATCAGGAAAGGCAATTTCCCCAAAGCCAAACTTGGGAGGAACTGCTGCCTAATTTGGGAGCCTACCAAATGGGGAATGGACTGACAGGCTATCCAACAATGGAAATCATGCACCAAATTCAGTAAATGAATTTGGATGCATGAAGAAGACCAAACTTGCACTATGCCATTGCAAACTTGGATCCAGCCAAACCTTCTCAATTGCCAGCCAGCCAAGCCAATCCAGAAAAGGGAATAGCAGATGCAACTCAGACTTTGGCTCCCCAATGCTATGCCTTCCAATAATAATGCCTTGCAGGTCCACTAGTATAAATAAAGACAAACCCCTCACTGATAGTTTGTGCTATTATTGAGTGAATATCCTCCTAAATATTATCACATTAATCAATCCTTTACCCAGGCTAAGCAAGTAAACTCACTAAACCCATTACCCCTCCCCAAGCCAGAAGATAAACTACATCCTCTTCACAACTGTCTTGACAGCTTACCTTGGGATAGGGGGCCACCAGCCAACCAGTGCTCAGTTTGGTCCTGAACCACAGGGACCAAAAGGGATATAGTACAATGAGCCAACTCACCTCAACTCAATAGTTTTGAACCTGTGGACACCTCTGGCGCCATCTCGCCCAACTCCCAACTTGGCTACTAATGTGATCCCCGCAGCTACACTACTGTACCTTGCTGTCAGCCTTAGACAATGCAACAACCTTGCCAAAGCATTTTGTCAGACAGTTAACTTCTATCAAATTGTCTACGCCTTGAACAGCTTTGAGCCTCCTAACCTGCCATCTTATGTTACTAAAGTTTTATCCTCAATACTTGGGTATTACAAGGAGTCCCCAAGAATGATGGGGTGTGGTAGGCCTTTCAACAAGATGAGAGATTATGGGTATGTGTTTTTTCCTATTACCTAGGGTAGTTCTTGTTCACATTTGTATCCTGTATCCTTGGTAATGTTTCCCAAGATGATCTGTAAACAATTCTCAGAGGCAGTCAGGCCTAGTTCCTGGGCTAAGTCAGTGTCAATGAAACTCTCATCTGCTCCAGTATCAATTAACGCCTTTAATTTTTGGATTATTCTTCCAACATTAACAGATACTAGGATGAACTTGTAAGACTGGGAGGAAGCGTTTATTTGGGCAAAAGAGACAGGAGCAGGGGTTTTCTTAGGGCAGGCTCTGGCCAGGTGCCCTGCTTCATGGCAGTGGAAACAGAGTCCTTCTCTGTAGTGTCTTTGAAGTTTCTCAGGGGTCATCCCCCCTCTATTGGGTGTGGCAGCTTGAGGTTGGCGGGTCTGGGAGAGCCCAGTATTCTCTTGATTCATGCTGAGGCCCTTGCATAGGGGGACCAGGTCTTCCAAGCCAAGGGTGGGCAGGTGGTGCTTCATTAAGTCCTTCATGGCTAGGTTCACTCCCTTTTGGAAGATGATGGCTGACAATTTGTCCTCAAGTTGAGTGTGGGTCTTCAGTTTAAGGAATTTTTCTATGTATGTCTGAATGGTTTGGGAGCCTTGGTGGATTTCCAACAAGGAGTTCAGGGCGTAGTATCTGGTGTTGAAATCCCCCCCAGTTGCCATTAACTCAGCCTCAAACTTGGCATAGTCCAAACTGAATTCTACATCTTCTGCTGTGGCTTTGCCAAACCAGTCCAAAGCGTCTCCTGAGAGCATGGAAGCAACCCCCAATACCTTCTTGGTGTTGCTGGCGTAGGAGGGAGTGTTGGTCTGGAAATGCAGGTGGAGGACTGGCATGGCGCAAAAAGGCTTCCTCAAGTGTGAGCTTCCCCATCTGGGGCATCTCAACCTTGGTGAGGGATTGGTTCACAATAAACGTTTGCACTTGGGAGGAGGATTTGTTGGTATTGGTGGCAGCAGCGTTGGTTCTCTTCAGGTTGTTTGGGTTTGCAATCTTTCTATGTGGAAGAGATCAGGTTCATGATCATCTTATAAGTGTAATAAGTGATTATCAACAACAAAAGCATACAAGATGCCCTAATAAATAATAACATCTTGGGGCTCAGGGTACCAGATTTTAAAAAGATTGCCATAATGTCAGGGATCCAGTCTGGGGCAGCTGGCACACTGTTTTTGGGGGTAACTTGGGCCTGGGTTTTTGCAGGCAGGGCCCACCACAAGAGAGGAGCTAACTTTAGAAGGTAGGAAGCAGACTTCTCCACCCAAGACCACAGGCCAGCGGCCGGAACAATGGTGTTCACCACCCCTGTGAGGGTGATGTGCAAAATTCCAAAAAGCTTGCTGGTATGGTCAGTTGGAAGATCAGATGAAGAGGCTGGCATTGGTTTGGGTGTTATGGGGGGTTCCATATAGATATTTTAGGCCATGAAATAATTGAATTTTCATCTAAATAGTTTTGGGTAGAGAATATCCACGGGCCTTGGCAGTTGTATCTAAGAGCGGATTAAACATGGGCTAGCAGGTCAAGTTCAAGGATTCTCTATGGCGTATAATCCTTATATTTGGGCTTCAAGGGGTAATCAGTGAAGTGGAAGGGCCTGAAGGGTGCACCAGATGGACAGAAAACTGCAGGCAGTGGGGCAGGAGGGCTGGGTGATCTTGAAATGAATTGATAGACAGCAAATAAAAAAATATGACAATAGCTGTAAGAGCCAAAGTAACATAACCTTTATTTAAAAATGGCAATAAGGTTTGAGCGCAGAATCTATAGGCATATATAGCATTCTGCCTCCAAACTTAGTATTTTCCATCAGGGCTTTGTCAAAATATTGGGAAAAGTGCAGGCAGGCAACCAGAGGGCCCGGGTGAGAGAGCAGCAAAATGGCACCTCGGCTGGGTGTTCTCTCATTGGTTAGAACATCCAATTTGGTCACTTTATTTTCTTGATTCTTTGCTGTGGTCACGGGATTGGGCCTAAAGCCCTGGTTTATCTTTGGCAGTAGAGTTTGATTGGTTGTTGGAGAGGATTTTAAACTCATGAAATTCACAGAGGCGTCATCTCTGCTTCCATTAGGAAATTTGAGAGACTCCTCTTTGGGCGCCACCATGGTTGGCTAGTGCAGGTATTCTGACTTTGGGGCTTAGCAGGAGCCTCAGCTTGCAGGGGTTTGATCCTAAAAAAACGCAAGCGGGCAGGCCCTTGGTCCATGGGCCTAGCGGCCTGCAGGAATGTAGGTTCAGGGTTCAAATCCCACCCTTTGGCCCAGTTTTCCTGGGGTAACAAATTGTCAATCCTGACAATACCCCATACACAACAAAGAGTTGTTGGAAAGTGTGCACTTCCAAGTTAAATGGCGTTGCTACCTAGAACAACAAGAAGTATTCATACCCTTGAAAGATCAAAATCACTCATTATATTCAAAACCCAAGCAAACCTATCCTGCAGACAAGCCGGATGGATGGAGCTTCTGGAAAGGTTCAACATGCTCATACAGTACAAACCTGGGGCCAAGTTTGCCATGGCAGATGCCCTCTCCTGCCTGTATGTCTGTGCCTTGAGAGGGGAAAATGGGCTTGATCCAGACTGGCCTCTATTAGTACTACAAACAAAGGATAAAGACTTCCCCCTGGCACCATGGACGTAACCAAGGAAACTGTCATTAATAAGGAGCACCTCTTTGCTGATGTGTACAGGACCTTGCATCAAAAAATGTTAGATAGAACCACCATTCCCTATATACCCACCTATCAGCAAGTCAACACAATCTTACACTACCACAGAGATCTGGGACACACAAAAAGTTACAACCTCTATGAATTCCTTAAACACAAATCTTGGTGGCTGACCTTATACCAGTACATACAAGAAGTCCTAGACCAATGCAAAGTATGTGAGAAGTTTACAAAAAGAAACACCCCACCAAAATCAGTACTACCCATCCACACACAACTACCCTTAAAGGTATGGGCCCTTGACGTTGTTGGCCCCATGCCAGGGAAATACCATGATAAGAAATACATCATCACTGCCATAGACTTTTCTACAAGGTGGCCAGTAGCCCAAGCAGTGAGGGCGCACACTGGAAATGATATACAACAATTTATTGGCAAAGAGATAATCAGCAAGTTTAGAAAGCCAGAACTCTTGATATCCAATGTAGGGAAAGAATTAACCTCCAAAAACACCAACATATACCCCTCTAAAAATGGGGTCAAACAAACTGTGACAACACCATACCACCCACAGGCCAATGGGCGTGTAGAGCGGCTAAATGGTAGCCTTGTGCAAGCCTTAGCCAAACTCACTTCCAGGAGACCTGAAGACTGGTATAAGCAGCTATCAACTGCATTACTTGTGTGCCAAACCCAAGTGAACAGATCCACCGGGAAAAGCCCTTTTGAGTTGGTATATGGCACACATACAAATATCATTCAAGCATTGGCAGGACCCAAACTGGAAATTCCAAGTAAAGTCCCCCTTGTTCAGACCCTCAAGTCATAGAGGCCAACAGCAAACAAAGAGAAAAGGAAAATAAACGTCCGTAAAAAACCTTTGTCCCCACCTGAGATAGACATGAAGTTGGGGACAAAGTTTAGGTCATGAACATTGATAAAGGCAAACTACAACCCAAGAACTAGGGCCAGCAAACATTCTAAAGGTAAACAACAATAACACTTACCTTGTGCAAGGACTCAGGAAATACAAGCAAGACAAGACCCTACACCATGATTGCCTGAGACCCTGCAAAGCAAGACAAAAACAACAAGAAACAGACCTGCCCACCACAGAACAACAATTAGTCCAGTACAGCACCCGGGCTCCTGACAACCTCCTTGACAACCTACCCCAGAGGAGGCCAACCTTCAGTTGGGGGGTGTTGAAACAGCAGGCTCAACCTGCCAGCAAGGTTCCAGATAAGCAGGTTTGTGACCCACAATCCAATTACCCATCCACTCAAAGCCAGACTAGGAAGTCAACTCAACTTACCAAATCCAACAACATGAACAAATGCTGATCCCCTACAGTGGATATCTCGTTTTGGCACTTGACTCATTACCAGGATCAAGCCACCCCCTTCACCATCCAACCATGTGATCAATGCTATCATGCTCCTATTACCCATGATTCACATCAGCTATATAATCATTATCTCCCAATAAAGAAAATTATCTAGTTTTTAAATATTTTCCCCTTGTAACTCTGCTAAAACAGCACAGTTATAACACTGGCTCTAAATTGGGAAATACAATTGTTCAATTTCCTGATTCTACGCAACTCACTTGCCCCACTCATGCTTGTGGCAAGTGATCCTACTGTCCTGTTAGTGTTTTTTGGTATTCCTAACCACTATATATTCCATTTTGTATTCACCAATAAAATCTAAGTTCTATTCACATTTTTGTCTTTGTGTCTTCTGTACTTCCGCGCCTCTCTCTAGCCACAACTAGTGGAGATTATTCTTCCAGAGCCGCAAAGTAATCACATAGCCTTCCCTGCCATTCTAACCAAGACTTAGTACAAATCCAATCCAAAGGTTAGGATTTCCCTTTGTGACTCTGTGCTGCGCCTCAGATCACAACAAAAATGGTGCTCACTACAGGGACTGTAAGCCCCTCAGTTACCCTTTTGCAACAATGTTTTCAGGGCATTTGCCTTTTCCTATACAAGAGCCAATTTTGCCTGAAATTACTAGTTCTCCTATTGAGAAATACATTGCCAGCCTGACTATTGTCTCTACTGTGCTGAACCTGGGAGTGGTTCCTGCCTAGTGGCCTACCCTTTGGGTACCCCTGAATTGGAACAAGTCATGGTGGTAGCCCTTGGGATAGCCCGTGATGGGGCCATCCCTTGCCTCCAGCTTCAGTTCAATTGGGCAGAATACTACAAATTGATTGTAGCACCACAATTTCCACAGCATCTTCTCTCAGGGGCTGGCACCTCTGACATTTATTGTCCTCCTTTGTACAACCTGCCTTAACCCATCATCAAATGGTATTAGGGCTCCATGTTCAGGAGATTTCATTGCTGCAAGCCGCTGTCACCCATCACTGGGATCAGTCTGTGGCCTACCAGCAGTGGATTCATTCCCTTTTTTCCTTAGTATCTAACAATCAGCGTGACTCTGTCACCTCCTAGACTTGTTTAGTCACCTCCATTGAAAGAATGTGCTAATCCATCCCTGAGTATTTCAGAGAGCGCCTTATGAGTTCCACCAACTGGAACAGCCCTGGCGTGCCCAAGTAGACTCTACTTTAAACACTTATCTCACCAAATTTGAACAACTTGTACAACAACTCAACAAGTTCAGTACTCATTCCTTTGACCAATTAAAGCAAGTAGTGGTCCATGCTGCTAAGGGCCTCTTCAAACTTGGCAAGGACTTTGATTAAGAAAAGGCTGCTACCGCCGCTACCATCACCAAACTCCAGGCTCAAGTAAATGAACTTTCTGCCTCCAAATCAGATGCTCCGTCTTCTCCTTCATCCAACAAGCTAGCAGATAGAGAAAAGAGGCTCTGGGATGACATTCAAGATTTAAGAGCATCTACTCACATTCAGTATTGCCCCCCCAAAGTCTCTCAGCCTGACCCTCAAGTGCTTGCGCTGACAGCTCAAGTTGCTGAATTACAACAAGAGGTTGCTACTTTGTGTGAGGCAATGGCGTCTGTAGTTAGTACACCTGAAATTGTGGGCAAAGATGGCTATTGCCCTGGCTTGTCAGGAGCCCCCCACATTCATTGTGCTAGAGAGTTGATAGCTCTAGCCAATGAAATGGACCCCCTGAAGCTTGATCACTCTAAGCTTGATAAAGATGTACAAGAACTAAGTGAAGTGGTTGATTGAGTAAATGACAGGGTTTCCCCTTGCCTTTTGGGGAGCCCATCTCTTACTTCCTGACTGGATGAGCTGTCCACAGTAATAACCTCAAAGGGCCAGCGCCTGAATTTTACTGAGCAACAGACCTTCCTAGCTCATAATACGGGCACACATACTGCTGAAACCTTGACTACCCTTGAATATAGTGTTTTCCAGCTGTGGGCCAGGCAGCCCCCCACTGAGTCAGAAGCAGACTTCTCCCCACACATAAATGTACTCAATAGCAACAATGGTGACCCAACTCCAGAAGCACATTTCAAGCCTACCTTTAAGCAAGTCTTCAACCCCAAAACCTCAACCATTGCAGCTTTCCTAACTATCTATTAAACTGTTATGAGAAGAGCCTTGGATGAGCTCAAGAAGGAACACATTCTGATCTGCCTTCATCCAACCTGCCAAGAGATAGCTGTGCCAGAGCTACCCATCATTGAAACCTGGGAAGATATGAAGCAGCTCCTGATTGACAAGTTTGGTGGTGACCTTAGTTTAAAAGTGAAGAAAGACGCCTTCATGTGCATTGCTTTCAAACCAGAGACCCTAGCTTAATTTGCAGATAGATTCTACATGAAAGGACAACAGCTGATCACAAGCTGCCAGTTGACTACACATGAAGCATACATGGCTTGCGCTCAAGCCCTCAAGGTTAACCAGCTTCTGTGTCTCCACTTAAAGGCTCATAAGGCCATGCTTTCCTCTATGAAAAGCATAAATACACTGTTACAGGATATGCACCTTATCCATTCTGGTGCAGTTGTACAGGAGAATTGTGCTGCTTCTACCTCTGGTTTGTCTTTGTGTGGTCCGTGTATCCTTAATGTGAACTTGCAGAACTCTCCTGAACAACAGGGTTGCCATAACTGTGGACAAATATGTCACCATTCTCAAGTCTGCACCAATCCTCAAGTTGAAGGAGCTGATTTCAAGGAACAGGCAGGAAAAGAATGATCAACCTAGAGGCAGAGACGCTCTTGGTTGACAATTCTTCCCAGTCTCCTACAATTCCCCCCTCAATTGCTGACTCTGAGCCTGCTGACACAGAGGCTCCTCCCATTCTGCTGCTATTCCACAACATATCTGATGACTCTTAAATGGATGATTCTGATGTAGAAGATCCTGATGCCTATGGGTACTCTGTCCTGGCTGTCCCTGAAACTATTGCAATCCCTTATAAGCTACGTTCTGGGAAGACTACTACAACCACCAAGCCTCTGCCTGAAGCCAAGGAGGTTGTCTCTTACCCTTACCTTACTCAAGCCAAGAGGTCTCCTGTGCTTTTCAAATCTTCTGAAGAAGCTGCTGAGGTTGCTGACAATGTGTTCAAAAACGTCTCTGTCTTGCTCCCTCTCCAGACAGTCTATAAGAAGTTCCTGGGCTTAAGATGCATGATTGAAAAGTGGGATAAAGAACTAGCAGAAGCCCAAGACATTCTGGCTATCCTCCCTCCCTTTGGTCACACCATCACTTGTGTTGAAATATCCATTCAAAAGGTGAAAATTAAGGCTGTTTTAGACATGGGGTCTCATGTTAATGTTGTCTCCCTAAAGCTTGTCAAAAAGCTCAAACTTGCCCCCAACCTTAACTATCATCAATCATATAGCACAGCTTGGCTGTCCATGACTTGCATTATAGGAGCTTATTATGCTCTTCCCATGCAATTTGGCAAGCTGCTCTTGGCCACGCCTGCCCTTGTCCTGGAGAACAAGAGCTATGACCTGCTAGTTGGTACTCAATTCCTTAGGGAATATAATGGGATCATCAACTAAAAGGACAGCTATCTCTCTATCTTGGGATATGAGGTCACTCTCATCTTTGAAGATCCAGTTAAAGTTCCTGGGAAGCGCCTCAAGACATGTGCCTTGGAATATCTTCTGGTGTTTTCACTTTAAAATACTGTACCCATTCCTCCAACATGAAGTGCCCTCCTATGGCTTGTCCCGCGTCAGAAGGGATTCCTCTCCTGACCACTTCTGCTGTAACTATTCCTCCTGGATCTCAGGCTATCCTAGACTCCCAAATATTGTATGAGCTGCTGTGGGGTTCCTGGTCACCAGTCCCCAAAGTGTGTCCTGGGTTGTAGCCAGGGACCGGCTTGGAGGAGTTGTCATTCTCCAACAGTGGTGAATGGTTGTTTAGGAGCTTATACTTGACCTGCATAAGAGAAAACTCTTCCAATACCTTCCCAATTACCAGGCGACCGTATATATCATGCACCAGTATTTCAGCAGGCGCTAGCCCTTCTGTAGGCCAATACCAATCCTGTAATAGTCTAGCAAACTCTCCCCTGATAAACTCCCTTCCTCTATGTCATTTCAAGATGCCTAGTCACCTTCTCCCACTCCACCTGGGCAGATTTACTAGAGGCAAACTTCCTGCATCCTAGGCAATAGGATTCTATGTCCCCTGGGCTAGGATAAAAAATGTGGGGTAATTGACTCATGGGACTTATATTCTTTCTTAACGCGGGAAATTTGGATAGGGGTTGTAATAGGCGCTTTATTCACAGTCAGAAGGACAATCCCCTTAGAAACCTTCTGATATATGGCCTTGGGATAGGGAATAATGAGGGGTTTATGCCAATACTTGGAGTCCTTTAACAATCTTTTGGACTCCTTGTACTTGGTCTTTGGCTCCTGCTCCTTGGTCTTGGGCTCCTGTGTTCTAATCTTTGGCTCCTGCAGTCTTTTCTGGCTCTGGCTTCCTATTCTTGGTCCTTGGCTCTTTCTGTAGCTTTTGTGGCCTTTTTAATCCACTTGATCTAGTCCCTGAAGAGTCTCAGATAGCTCTCCCTTTTATAGCCCCTTGTTTCAGACCAAAAACCTCTCTTAGAACTCTGGTTCTTCAAAGCTTAAACTATCCTGTTTTTCTCCTTCTATAATATATTAAACCTTTAAACTTACTTTAGCCAATGAAAGCCCAGAATTTTCTGCTTCTTCTCCTCATTTTTTAGGCTTTAACTTTTAAGTTAAAGCCCTTAAAACACTGATCAAATAGACCCAGGCTTGCAGCCAATCATATGCCTTGATTCAACGTTTTTGCCAAAAAGATTTCCCCAGATGACCTGTCCTTGACCCTGGTTTCAACCTGAGGCTTTCTCGCTCTAGGTAAACACATGCTCTGTGTTTCAAACAATTTTGCTGTAATTCCTGTCACATTTCCCCAGAAAATCTTGAGCGCTTCCACATATGTTTTACTTAGGTGAATTTCAATCCCTTAATTTTTCAACGTTTCTTCATGTTTCTCTGTGTTTCTTTCCACATTTTGCAACTTCAAACCTACTTGCTGCTTGTCCTTTTGCCTCTTCTAGTCTTTCTCAGCAAAATTTGCTTTTTTGCCCTTACAGTTTCTCCTTTCTTTTTCTAGCTTCTTTCTGGCTCAATTTCTCTTCAATTCTTCTTTTTAAAATAACATATAGTTCTAACAAACTATATGTTATTTTTTCCTCCTCTTTCTTTTTAATTATATCTTAAATCCTTTTTTAATCATAAACATGCAGTATTTAATTATTCTTTAACTGCTTCTGTTGTAACCAAGTTTCAAACCTTGCCTGCCAACATATCTTACAATACACAGGGGGCGCTCAATGAGTTGCCCCTTGATGTATCTAGAGCATGGATTATTCTGGTGGCAGGGTCAAATAGCAGGTAATTCATCCTAATTAGGAGCAGCACCAATTTGACCTGTTGATCCTTGTACAAGTTATTCCTTGGCTCCAATCCTTACATGTAACAAGCCACCATGCCACCCCCTTGTGCCCTTGTGGCTTTCCCCATATAGTATATTAACCACAATATTCTACAATAAACAATACCTTGTTCTTATTATTCTTTCCTTTACTATTAGACTGTTGTCTTCCCCAATTCCTTATACTGGATTCTCATTGGTCCAGTTGCAACAGTGGTAGCAGAAGTAGGTTGACAACCTATCTAAAAACAAAATTACCCCCAAGAAAGGATGGAGTATGGGCTGCATGGCTACTCCACAACAAGAGACATTCCTGATAATCCCCAAGGGGGATATTCCCAAAGGTTATGTCATCTATCAAGATCAATTAGTTCTCACCTGTGTGTACAATTGGCTCTGCCTTGGGCAGTATGACGCTAGCATCACCCCACCCCAGTTGGATCTGTCTCAACACATGCTCAACCTCCAACTAGAGTCCTTTGCTGGCAGTGTCAAAGGAGCTGATATTGTCAGTTGGCTCCAATCTACAAAAAAACGCCTCCGTATCTTTCAGGTCCTGGAATCCATGTGGGTCACCACTGCATCTGGCCGCCTCACAGGGCCCGCCGCTGTGTAGTTCACCAACTGGACCAGCCAGGAGTTTGACGTTACCTGGGCGACAATTTGAGATGCGCCAAATCCCAATATAGTGAAACTTTCTCTACCATTGTCTTGGGGACTCCCCTCCTAGCCATCAAGCAGACTGGTTCTGTCCCTGAGTATCTTGCCGCTTGGCAACAAGCCCTTGCTGCCGCCCGGGAAGCTGTGACCAACAGGAATGCCATGTTGCTCACTCTCATTGTTAATGGGTTAAACCCCTATATTTGCAAGTGGGTTCCCGTTGATTGCTGCATCTCTATTGACAACTTCTATAAAGCCATTGTAGAGGCTAATAACCAGGCTTCAATGGATTTCTGCTGCGCCAGTGATGCTCCACCCCAACCATGTTCCACACCTAGCAATGGCCATAGTCAAGTAGGCCGTTGCCAACCTTGTCAACAAGATAGTGCAACTAAACGTCCCCACAAGGGAGAGCTTCAGCTAGCGCAGATTGAGAACATGGAAAAGCTTGGGGGTTGTAGCAACAAGAGGCCTTACAACCCCGCCTGACCTGTCCTCTCAATCTTTGCTTGCAAAGAGCCCCTGCAACTACAATCTTCACTAGGTCAAAGCCCTGGACGTCTTACAAGTTCATAGTGATGACCCCTTATTGCAAGCCGCCCATTCCTCAAATAAAGTAACACACTTTTCCTATCCCTTCTACTTCCGTGGGAACACCCACAAGTTACTGGTAGATACTGGGGCTAATCACACCATGGGAGATCAGGCGTTTGCTGACTCCCAGCAATTAGACCAAGTACCCAGCAGATTCAAAGCAGTACAAGTAGCTGACTCCCACAGAGTTGCCATCACCCACAAGACGGTACCCTTCTCTATAAGAATAGGGAACATCCAAGTTAAGCTCTCTGAACCAATCATGGCAGGCCTCAGCCACGACGTAATTTCTGGCCTCAACCAGCTCCATCATAACCGTCCCTACATCAACTGGAATACCTCTGTCATCACCCTCAATAGAAATGGGGTGGGGTTCCAGATCTACCCCGTGGAAATGAACAAGCTACTACATGACACTGTGTTTGTCAGAATAACAGAAACAGGCCTGTACAATTTCAAGGGGGGAAACTAGACTTTAACCAATGCTCAGTCAAAATTATCTGTGCAGAACCAGCTGCAGTCCCTCCCTTGACTTCCTCACCACCACCAGCGCTAGCTGCACTCCTTGAGGAAAACAAGGACGTATTCAGTGAAACACTTGAACAACTACCTCCGCCCTGGGAGATCCAGCACGCTGTACAACTTCAAAGGTTGCTACCTAAAGCACAACCATTATACTGTCTTACACCAAAAGAAGATGAAACCCTCCGCCAGCACCTTGTGAACGCGCTTGATAAGGGCTTCATTTGCCCCTTGCTATCTCCATACAAGGTGGCTGTCTTCTTTGTAGCTAAGAAGGATGGGTCTCTTTGCCTGGCCACAGACTACCGCGTCCTAAATGAGGTGACAGCTAAGAATAAATACCCCCTGCTGCTGATTGACAACCTGTTTGATACACTTGCAAGCGCAAAGGTCTTTATCAAGATTGATCTCACTGTAGGGTACAACCAGGTTTGCATTGCACCAGGGGATGAGGCAAAAACTGCCTTCTGCACATGCTACAGGTTATTTGAGTGTTGTTTCATAAACTTTGAAATGACCAACGCTCCCTCCACCTTTGCCATGTTGATGAACAAAGCCTTCAAGGGACTGATTGGAAAGTGTGTGGTTGTGTACCTTGACAACATTATTGTCTTCAGTCAAGATCAAACCACACATATTCAACACCTCCATGCTGTCCTTGACATCCTTTGGAAAAATCAGCTAAAAGCTAAACCCTCCAAATGGTAGTTTCTCAAGCTGGAGTTGCTTTTCCTTGGGCATACCATCTCTGCCCAAGGGATAAAGCCCAACCCTGCCAAAATCACGGCAATCACTAGCATGCCCCCCCACTGATGTGGGCCAGGTGCGGACATTCTTGGGCATGGTTGCCTATGTAAGCAAGTTCATCCCCAATTGCAGAGAACTAATTGCACTTCTCACTGAGCTCCTCAATACCAAACAGCACTTCCATTAGACCCCTGCCAGATATCAAGCCTTTGAGATGTTGAAGCAAAGGCTCACAACAGCACCTGTACTGCAGTTCCCCAATTGAAACTGGCAGTACAAACTTGAGACCAATGCCTCTGATAGGGATATAGGGGGCGTGCTAAGGGTAGAAACTGACAATGGTGTCTTCCTCCCTGTAGCATATGAGCCCAGGAAGCTCACTGACTAGGAAAAACGTTACCCCATCCATGATAAAGAACTGGTAGCCATTGTACACTGTGTTGAGAAGTGGCACTGTTACTTGGAAGGTGTGACCTTCCCACCCCGCGTTCTGACAGACCACAAGTTGCTCCAGTACTTCAACATGCAGTCCCATTTGACACACCGCCAAGCAGGATGGGTTGAGCGTCTATCTCCCTACCAGTTACACATCAAATACAAGACCAGAAAGGAACTTGTTACAGCTGATGCCCTTTCACAACTCTATGTAGCGTCCATCACTGGGGACAACGGTTTGGACCAAGGTTGGCTCACCTCTACCTGCACCCTGAGGCAACTTGCTACAAGGGCCTTAACTTAGTCACCATCTCCAAGCTGAAGGACAACAAAAGTCAGTTCACCACCAATGCTGTTAACGTCTGCCACCAGACAGAGAGCAGTGAGAAGACGCCTTACATTCCCATCACACAACAAGGGGACACCATCCTGCACTACCACCAAACCTTGGGTCACATCAGAGGGTGTAACCTCTTTGAGATTATGAAACAAAAGGTTTGGTGGCCGCGCATGCACCAACACATCTTGGATCTCCTTGAGATGTGTGTGTTGTGTGAAAAGAACACGTCCAAACCTGCACCTCCCAAGTCTGTCCTACATATAAAGGCCATGAAACCCTTTTGAGCAGTGGGCTCTTGACATTGTGGGACCACTCCCCAAAGACAGACTGGGTAAGAAGTACATTATCACTGCCATCAACTACTTCACTTGTTGGCCAGTGGCCTGGGCAACAACTAACCATACTGCCACCACCATCACCTGCTTCATTGGCAAAGAGACTATGGCTTGCTTTGGGCGACCCAAGCGTCTCATCACAGATGGCGGCCCCGAACTTGTTGGACACATCATTAAGGCATACTGCGTCAAGAACGCGCCCCAACATATAGTTACGGCTCCCTACCATCTGCAAGCCAATGGACGTATGGAATGGTTAAATGGCTCACTGGTCCAATTGATTGCCAAGCTCTCACAAGAGCACCCCAGCACCACATGGACTGAACACCTTCCCACTGCTCTGCTGATCCTGCAAGCAAGAATCAACAGAGGCATCAGGTTCAGCCCTAGCACCCTGGCCTTTGGAACACCTGACAGCCTGGCAGGAGTTGAACAGGGGAAACTACAGTCCAAGGTTCCCAACAAGCCCCCCATAGTGACAACTCCATCCCTAGACCAGTGGCATGCCAAAGCCCTGGAAATTGAACAAAAGTCAATTGCGGGAGGGACCAAGCACCTCAAATCTAGATACACTGTAAGTGACCCTGTCTACACCCTCAATCTCAAATCTGCCAAATTGGAACCCAACCACCTAGGGCCCTTCAAGATAGCTCCCGTCTATGACAATCACACTTATCAACTTGAAGATGCCCAAGGAAACACCAAGAAACTTCACCATGTTTGCTTGCGCCCCTGCTGCGCCATCCCCACACAAAAGTTGTTTGTGCAGACCTTCCCAGACCTTCCGCAGACTCTGGTCTTGGTGTCTGACAACAAACAGGGGGCAAGGAAGGTGCTGCAACCAAGTTTCAAACCTTGCCTGCCAATGTATCTTACAATACACAGAGAGCGCTCAATGAGTTGCTCCTTGATTTATCTAACAACATGGATTAATCTGGTGGCAGGGTCAAATAGCGGGTACTTCATCCTAATTAGGAGCAACACCAATTTGATCTGTTGATCCTCGCACAAGTTATTCCTTGGCTCCAATCCTTACATGGAACAAGCCACCATGCCACCCCCTTGTGGTCTTGTGGCTTTCCCCATATAGTATATTAACCACAATATTCTACAATAAATGATACCTTATTCTTATTATTCTGTCCTTTCCTATTGGACTGCTGTCTTCCCCAATTCATCATACTGGATCCTCATTGGTCCAGTTGCAACACTACTTTTTATCCATTTTTCTCTCCAAAAGACATCAAAATAAGCTCTTCCAGCCTCTGCATCCAGTCTGGCTAGTTCATTCTCTCAGCTCTTCAGTCCTTCACCACAAACTTCTGGTCCTTTAGCCATCCCGCTTTATGATCAGCTAGTACTGCATCATAATCTTCTTGTCCTTCAACTTCTCCTCAACCAGTTCCTCAACAAATCCTCACTAGGAACCTCCTTGGTTCCTTCTACACACTGAACCATATTGGTTCCTATAATTCAATATGAATTAACAGTCCATCAACTATCCTTCACTTTGACCAAACAGTCTCTCTTGCTAGTTTTCTCAGTTAATTCCGTGAACCACCTTGGTTCTTTATCTCAGTCCCCATTACCAGAACTTGTAGACCCAGGCATGAGTCAACATTGAACTGGCATTTGACTGGTCCCTTGCAAGTGGTAATCTACTTAGGCCATTCAACCATAGATCAATGTCTATGTGTTGTCTTTACTCACCCAGGTGATTTAGTCTGGGCTTTATGTTGCAGAGCAATCAGCTCCACTTCACAGAGGCCTGATCACACCAAGTTCTGCAGCTTGCTTCCCCAAGCAAACCGCCTTGGTGACACCTCTGAGCAAATCCATGCCCTCCAATGCTCACTTTGGGTTTCCCCAAAGCTCTTATAAGGACATAAACAAGGACACCCTACCAGTCTGTTAGGTAGGGTGCTTACTCACAGACCTCTTGTAAGTATATTAGGGTATGTAGAGCTCTCAAAGCTCTTCCCCTCCCTGGCAGCCTATGTTACCCGCCAGGAGTCCAAAACCTACTCCCCCCAGACAGACAAAGTTCCCCGCTTGCTATTTCAGCCTTCACCCTTCTGCAGCCACAGTTCCCTGAAAGGTGAAGCACTATAGCCCAAAGCAGCCAATTTCTTTTTCTGAGTGGAGGCAACATCTGCCCCTGGTAGTCCATATTACCTACCAGGCAGGCCTTACTTACCCTAGTAGACCATGTTACCTCCTAGGCTCACCTTACTTACCCTAGTAGACCATGTTACCTACTAGGCTCACCCTACTTACCCCTATTAGCCCTATGTTATCTACTAGTTTACAGTGTCACAAGCTAACCACACATTGTCACTCTTCAGCATATTGTCTTTGTTTGAAGCCAAATCAACCCTTGCCTTCAAAACAGCACACATGTGGATCACCACAGCTGCCCAAGTGTACGTTCCTAGAGTTGTACTCTCCTCCCTCACTAGGACGCAACAAACCCTATCTCTGCCCAGGAATCTTGGATGTCTCCCATAAAGACCCTGTTCAGCTGCTGGTTTCCAAATTGACTGCTCTCCCCATACATGTGTCTAGAGGGCAGGCTGTTTGCTATGGCAAGTTGTTAAACGCTCCTGACGTCATATCTCTCTGTCCCTTTGGTACATTCCAGGACTTTAACTTACCTGAGGATGAGCCACAAGTCCTATCATTGTTTACTGCTCAAGACTTCCTGCAACTATCTCCAGTTCAACAGAAAGAGATACTTGAACTACTGGACCTGTTTTTGGATATCTTTGCTAAGGATAGCACAGATTATGGGTTAGCCAAAGGCGTCATTCACCAGATTGATACTGGTGATGCTCCCCCTTTTGTGCTAAACCCTACCACCGCAGTCAAGTAGAAGATGCTCAGGTGTCTAAAGAGCTTAAGCAACTTCTAGATGCTGGAATTCTTGCTCCTTCCCAAAGTCCATGGGCCTTTCCTTGCTCATACTGAAGAAGAAGGATGGAGGTCATTGTATTGTGATGGACTACTGACAACTGAATTCCTTAACTAAAAAGGATTCCTACCCCTTACCACAATTTATGATGCTCTCCGCCGCCTTGGGGGCTCAAAGTTCTTCTCTACCATGAATCTGGCTTCTGGATACTGGCAAGTTGATCTATCTCCCAAAGATAGACAGAAGGCTGCTCTCATCACTTCTGAAGGATTTTTGAGCCCACTCAAATGCCGCAAGGACTCTCCAATGCTCCAGCTACTTTCTAACAAGCCATGGATTTCATCCTCTGTGATTTGAAGCTCTCATGTGTTTTAGTGTACTTAGATGATATAACTGTCTTCAGAGCCACCTTCACTGATCACCAGGTCCATCTTAAGGAGGTAGATATAAAGATTTTTGAGGCTGTACTTAAGTTAAAACCATCTAAGTGTACCTTCTTCAAGGAACGCCTTGAGTTCTTGGGACATGAGGTGACTCAGACAGGAATTTGCCCCATGACTAAGAAAATCAAAGACATTGACAAAATGCTTCCGCCCACCAACCTGTAAGAAGTCTAAGTCTTTCTGGGCATTATGAGATACTACAGACAATGCATCCCTGATTTGTGGACACTAGCAAACCCTTGGTCCAGCTGCTGCGTAATGTCCCTTTCAAATGGACTGCCAGTCAACAAAAAGCCTTTGAAGCCCTCAAACAAAAACTCAAAGAGGCTCCTAATTTAGTATATCCTGACTAAAATAAGGAAAGCATCTTATATACTGATACTAGTGACCTGGCTATTGGGGCTATCTTGGCTCAACTGGACAATGAGGGTATGGATCACCCTGTAGCCTATACCTCTTGTATACTGAATAAGCATGAGAAGAACTACAGCGTGACCAAGAAGGAGTGCCTTTCTGTGCTGCATGCCGTCAAGCAGTTCCTCCACTATGTGTATGGCACCCATTTCACTGTGGTTACTGACCATGCTTTGCTTAAATGGTTACAACAACTCAAGGAACCAGAAGAACAACTAGCTAGATGGGCTCTCCGCCTGCAAGGGTATGACTTCACTGTGCTGCACTTCCCCAGGATTCAACATCAGAATGCTGATGGACTGTCCAGAATGCCCATCCTTGCCCTACACCCTGCTGAAGCTGACCAGTTATATGAACTAATTGGACACCCTTTGTCATAGGAGAACAAGACAGAGGAAGTTCAAGTTTCCCTTTCTAATCTATCTGAAGACACCCTCATTTGTGACAATCAGCTCTTCAAGAAAGTACAAGACCACTACTTGCCCTATGTAAGGCCTATTCTTTGCCTTTTGTTGGTGCTTCAAGCTCATAAGGAGACATGACACAGAGGTGTAGCCAAAACTTATGCCTGGCTCCAGAAGAATTATTTCTGGGAAAATCTTTGCTTGCTGATCCCAGATGTTATTGCCAGTTGCCATGATTGCCAACTCCAACATCCTAAAGCTACTGCTCATGAGTTCAAGCTGTCCCCCCTCAACACACATTTCACACTGTCAATATTGATTCTGTAGGGCCTCTCCCTTGCCCCGCTCTGGTTTCTGCTTTATCCTAATTGCTGTTGATTCTTTTAGCAAGTGTGTAGAAGCTCGTCCTACTAAAGACATCACTGCCAAGACAACTGCTGCCTTTCTGCTGCAAGATGTATTCTTCTGCCATGGTTGCCCTCAAGTTTTATTGTCTTACAATGGGACTAACTTCAACGCCAAGTTAGTGACCTCAGTGGTTGAAGCCTTGGGGTCTCATCAGTCCTTCTCTGCCCCCTATAATCCTTCCACTAATGGGGCAGTTGAGCGTGCTAACTCAACTCTGGTTTCTATCATGAGGAAACTCACTTACTCTGATGCTGCCAACTGGGATCTATACTTACCTGCTGCTCTCTTTGCATATTGCCTTAGTAAACATTGTGTCACTGGATACTCCCCTTTTGCTATGTTGTATGGGCAAGAGGCTACTACCCCTTTGCTTTGGGGGGCCCCTTGCTTACCTCTGACAAAGCCATGAACCCTGATGAGCACAACAAAAATCTAGTCAACTGCATCATTGATATACTGGCTACTGTCTACACATCCACCTATAAAACCAAGCTGCTGGAGCTCTCCCCTGACAATGCCCAGAGACCCTCCTGCCTGAGTTCACCATTGAAGACCATGTTCTTTATTATCAAAATAGAGTAGGAGGACAAGCTCATAAGCTAGACTTGTTGTGGATTAGGCCCTTGGAAGTGACCTTCAAGCAAGGATTGGAGAATATGATAAAGCTCCTCTCTAGTGGTTGACCTTTTGCTTGCATACATGCTAAGTTCCTCCGTAAGTACCACCCCCCTAAGGCCAATCTAGAGGGGGGCAATGTTGTAAATGCTGCCATTCACCATGCTTTAATTTTGCCTTTTTTGGGTTATTTTGAGGACAAATCTCTATCTTTTGCTTTTGCCCTTTGAAATGAAGCAGGCTCCAAATTAATAAAATACAATTGACAGTTTCCTGATCCTGCGCAACTCACTTGCCCCACTCATGATTGTGGCAAGTGATCCTACTGTCCTGGTATTGTTTTGTGGTATTGAAATCCACTATATATTACATTTCTAATACACCTATAAAATTTAAGTTCTATTCACATTTTTGTCTTTGTGTCTCCACGTACTTTGGTGCCTCTCTAGCCACATATAGTGGATATTATTCATTCAGGGCCACAAGGTAATTGCATAGCCTTTCCTGCCATTCTAACCAAGACTTAGTACAAATCTAATCCTAAGGTTATGATTTCCTGTTGTGACTCTGTGCTGTGCCTCAGATCACAACAGTGTTGTCATGAATATTCCTGACAGATATATAGTGATGTGATAAGCTGCATAACATCCATATAGATCATGGCAGTCATGAGATTTCAAAAGATAAGGATCCTTTTGGGACTCAAATGCTTGATCCTAGTGTAATAACTGGATTTTGTGTTAGGGCTGCCTTTACTTGTTGATTGAGACATTTCTCAAAGAAAAGATTTTCCAAGAGGGAGTAATCAAAGATGTTGTAATGTTATCAAGGACAGTTTTAAATTGGTATGGCTTGGCTATCATGAAAATTGTTCTGTGCTCTATTAATAAAGATTTTTTATGAGCTGCAATCTAAAAAATCTAATTTAAATCAATTGACTCATCTTCTGTCTTTGGAGAAGGCTGTTTTCTATCTGGGATGGGACTAACTTTGTTAAATAAAGTTAGATTGATCCCCAAATGTTTCTGCAGAGTTGAATCAACTTTATCTTATTGACCATTTTGTTTTTCTTTTGGTTAGCTAGCCATCTTAGCCCAACATGAGATACTTAGTGAAGAACAAATATGCATGTAACTATATAGCAATTAATAGATACCCTTTATTAAACTTCTTTAATAATTAACCTCATATGCTGAGATTTAATGTGGAATATATCAGAAGTATGAATAGCTGTCAAAAAATGAGCTCTAAAATGTGAATAACACCAGTAAAAGATCTCAGGGATGACAAAATTTCAAGTTGGTAGATGTACAGGCATACTCTAAAATAGACAGAAAAATAGATTTTTACCTTTTTTATGCTTATTGTTGTAACTGTGCTGTTTTAGCAGAGTCCCAAGGGGAAAATATTTAGAGACTAGATCATAATCTTTATTGAGAGATAGTGATTACATAGTCAATGTGAATCAAGGATAACAGGAACATGATTGTGTTGATCACACGACTGGATGATAAAGGGGGTGGCTTGATCCTGGTAATGATTCAAGCACCAAAACAAGGTATCCACCCTAATAAATCATCATCTGTTCATGTTGTTGTATTTGATAATTTGAGTTGACTTCCTAGTATGGCTTCAAGCGGCTGGGTAATAAGATTGTGGGTCACAAACCCGCTTGTTTGGAACCTTGCTGGTGGGTTGAGCCTGCTGCTTTGACACCCCCCAACTGAAGGTTGGCCTCCTCTGGGGGTAGGTCAGCAGGGAGGTTGTCAGGAGCCCGGGCACTGTACTGGACTAATTGTTGTTCTGTGGCAGGCAGGGCGGTTTCTTGTTGTTTTTGTCTTGCTTTGCAGGGTGTTGTGTTTGCCTCCTGGGGACAACATCCAGGAGGACACAGTGGGAAATCTTTATAACAAGCAATTTGAGGTTCAAAGCTAGCTTGGGTTAGCCCATAGGGCAAAATTAAGGTCATGTACCTTAATTTCCTGGTAAACAAGAAGAGAAAGTCCTTTTGGCAGAAAGGACATGAAAAAGCTTGAAGATTATTAAAGCCAATGCAAATGTGGATAAACTTGTCTTTATTAGGAGAAATAATTCTACTTAAGTAGTAGACAAGGGACGGTGATCACTCATTAGAAATAAATAGTGGCTGAGGGGGTCACGTTGGGATGAGGTCATACCAGGATCATTCATAGACAGGTACAATAATCCAGAATGGGTGAATATTGAACCAGACCCATTTATGGAAGGCAAGGAATATCTAAAATTGAAACCAAACCCAGCCAAATCTTTTCAGTTATCAATATTTGAAGGCCATATCAAATTAGCATTAATTGCACAATTTCCAACATCCCCCCCTCAAGATTGGACACAGGGAGTTGATACTTGTGGAGAAATTTGGAGTGAACACAGGCAAAAGGACGTCCAGAAGACAGTAGTTTCACGGTATACTCTACACCTTTTTTAAAGGTGACCTCAGAGGTCCCAACCCAGAGGGAATCCAGCTTATGAGCTCTACCACCTGTACAATTCTGATAGTAGAGAACCAGGTTGCCTATTTGATACTCAGGGAGGGGGGCTCTAGCAGCATTGGACGGGGAGAGCTCCAGAGTCTTGACCTTGTAAGCAGTGGAATAAGCTGTTGCTTGGATGTCAATGATACAATTGGTTAAGTCTTTAGCATGGGCCTCAGGATTTGCAGATGCATTAACTTTGATCAAGGGGGGTCCCAATATTGAGGGGTTGGTGGCTTCACGCCCATAAAGCATGGCAAAAAGAGACTGATCAGTCACTCATTGTCTACTGAGGCAGTAAGCAAAGAGGGCAGCAGGGAGGAGCATATCCCAATTGGCAGAGTCAGAGAGTGTGAGCTTCCTCATTATAGACACAAGGGTGGAGTTTGCTTGTTTGACAGTTCCATGGTTGAAGGATTATATGGCTCAAGAACAGTTGGTGGGTCCCCATACCCTCAACAATAGACGTGATGAGGTGAGCATTAAAGTTGGTACCATTGTCAGAAAGCAGGACTTGAGGGCATCCATGTTAATAGAAGATGTATTGCAGCAAGAAAGTAGCCGTGGTCTTAGCAGTTATATCTTTTGTTGCTCTGGCTTCAACCCATTTGCTAAAAAGGTCTACAGCAACTAAGATAAACCAACACCCCGGCCTAGACCAAGGGAAAGGCCCAACAGCATCAATACTCACTGTGTGGAATGCATGCTTTGGAGGGATGAGCTTGAACTGGTGTTGGGACAGGCAAAGGCATTGGAGCTGACAGGAATGACAGGAGGCAAGGACATCAGGGATCAGGAGGCGCATGTTCTCCCAATAGAAGTTTTTGCACAACCAGTCATGAGTCTTTGCTATGCCTCCATGTCCAGTGTCAATGTGAGCTTGGAGGATAATGGCTATCCTCATGCTAGGGCAAATGTAGGGTAGGTAGGCATTGTTAACCTTTTTGAAGAGCTGCCTATCACAAATTATAGTGTCCTTGGATAGGGTCTGCAGCGCCAAGCAAATGTCTTCTGGCTCAGTGGTCCAAGAGTCAGAATACCCTATTAATTTGTATAGGTAATCAGCGTCAGCGGGGTGGATAGCTAGAATTGGCATCCTTGACAGGCCATCAGCGTTCTGATGTTGGGACCCAGGACAGTGTATCACAGTGAAATTATATCCTTGTAGACGCAGAGCCCAGTGCGCTAGTCAACCTTCAGGCTCTTCTAGCTGTTGTAGCCATTTGAGGGAGGAGTGATATGTGACCACCGTGAAGTGGGTCCCATAAATGTAGTGCCTAAACTGTTTTGCCATGTGCAGCACCTCCAAGAATTTCTTCTCAGTGATGCTGTAGTTCTTCTCATGCTTATTGAGGACCTGCAAAGAGTAGGCTACAGGTCAATCCAAGCCTTCCTTGCCAAGCTGGGCTAGGATGGCACCCACAGCTACTTCACTAGCGTCAGTATACAAGATGAACTCTTTATCATAATCAGGATAGACCAAGATAGGAGCCCACTTGAGCTTGGCCTTCAACGCTTTGAATGCTTGTTGTTGGCTATAATTCCATTCAAAGGGGACGTTGCAAAGCAACTGGACAAGGGGTTCACTCAGTTCAGCAAAATCAGGTATGAACTGTTGGTAGTAGCCCATCATACCAAGGAATACTTGAACCTCTCAAAGATTTGTGGGAGGTAGCATCTTGTTGATGGCTTCTACCTTATTATTCATGGGGCAGATTCCAGTTTGAGTGACCTCATGACCTAAGAATTCAAGACGTTCTTTAAAGAAGGAGCACTTGGAGGGTTTGAGTTTCAAGCCAGCTTTGCAAATCTTGATTAGAGGCCTTGAGGTGTTCCAAGTGATTGGTAAAGGTGGTGCTGAATACAATGATGTCATCAAGGTACACAAGGACACAAGAGAGCTTTAAGTCTCATAGGATGAAGTCCATAGATTGTTGAAATGTGGCAGGGGCATTGCAGAGTCCTTGGGGCATACAAGTGGGTTCAAAAAGGTCTTCTGAGGTGATAAGTGCAGCCTTCTCTCTTTCTTCAGGGGATAAGTCAACTTGCCAGTAGCCAGAGGCTAGATCCATGGCTGAGAAAAACTTGGAACCACCCAGCTGTCTGAGAGCATTGTCAATTCTGGGCAATGGGTACAAGTCTTTCTTAGTGAGGGAGTTCAGGCGACAATAGTCCATTACAATTCAATATCCACCATCTTTCTTCTTGAGAATCAGTAACAGGGAAGCCCAAGGACTTAGGGAAGGAGCCAGTAACCCAGCGTCCAGAAGTTTCTTGAGTTCTTTAGACACTTGAGCATTCTCCACCCTAATAAAGTGGTATGGTTTGGCACAAAAAGGGGGTGCATCCCCAGTATCAATCTTATGGATGACTCCTTTATCCAGGCCATAATCCGTAGGTCCAGAGGCAAAGATGTTGCTAAACTAATTGAGCAGGTCCAGCACATATTTTTGTTGAACAGGAGACAATTGGGGGAAATTAGCAGCAGTGAACAAGGAGAGAACTTGAGGATTGTTTTCAGGTAGATTGAAATCACTAAAAGTTCTGAAGGGGTAGAGGAAGGCCACTTGTTCTGCTCCCAGTATACAACCATGCCCTACAACCTGGCCTCAGATCACATGCATGGGTAGGGATTTAGGTTGGCAAGCAGTAATTGTATGGGCTCTTTGTGGATTTGATCTAGAATCCCAGAACACAGGCAGGGCTCCTTACGGCTTAGGGATTCAGGTGAGTAGAGTTCCAAGAACAATTTTTCAGGTAGCTCATAAGAAATCTGGGAATCAATCACCACTTGAGAGCCCAGGGGAATGGTGCTAGAATAGATACCCCTTCTTCCACAGGGCAGGAAGGAGGAGGGGTGCACATGTTGGAGGAGTGAGTCTTATACTTGAGAGAGAAGATACCTGTGAGGTACTCAAACACGCAAGTTTTAAGATGTTTTCCTGAGAGGCGCAGAGGTTCCTCAAAAATTAAAGAGACCTCATATCCCAAGAGCAAAAGATATCCATCTTGTAAGTTCACAATCCCGTTATACTCTTGAAGAAATTGTGTAACAACCAAGAGGCCATAGCTTTTGTTCTCAAGGACTACAGCAGGGGAAGCAATGAGGAGTTTCCCAAACCTCATGGATAGAGAGAAGTTGGCACCAGTGGCCCTAGTTTGTGCCATGTCAGCTGTACCATAAAACTGAGTGTAGTTGAGGTCAGGGGCCAGCTTAAGTCTCTTCATTAGTTTTGAAGATACTACGTTGACTGGAGAACCTGTGTCCAAGATGGCTTTGATTTTAACCTTTTGGATCAATACTTCCACACGGGTTGTATCTTTCCCAAAGGGAGGCAAGACTGCCAACACATCTTGCGCAGCCTCTATCTCCCTTTCTCCCATTTAGCTAGCATACACTTTAATGCAGGAATCTCCTTATATACAGTCTGTAGCAGGAGAGATACAGTTACGTTTTGGAAGAGAGCTTTGGCTAGCTTGACTGCTTCCTCAGAAGAATCAACATAGACAGGAGGTTGATGGGCTTGAGCTAGGTAAGGGCAAGCCACCATGATTTTAGCTTCACTTGCAGGTACTTGGGAAGTGGTGGTGGTCTTCCCAGAGCAAAGCTTGTATGGGACAGAGACAGTTTCCAGAACAGCCAGAACGGAATAGTCATAATTATCAGAATCTTCACTATCAGAATCTTCAGGGTCCAAATCACTGGAAAGATTATGAAATAGATGAAGGATAGTTGGGCCAGAGGAAGATGGAGCTTCTTCATCAGAAGGAGGATCAGAGGGAGACGGGGGAGATTGGTCAGCAGAGAGCATCTCCATTTCTAAGCTGACCTCTCTTTTTCCGCCTGTTCCTTGGGGTCACAACCTTCCACTTGGGGATTAGTGCAAGTACGCAAGTTGCCCTATTTGACCACAGTTATGACAACCTTGCCTCTTATCTTGTCCACCAGCACCCAGAGTCATAATGTGCGGTGTACAAGAGGTAGTCCCAACATTGCTGGATTTAGTTTCATGTACCACCGTACCTCCATGGGTCAAATGCATGTCTTGCAAGAGCGCCTTAATGCTCTTCATGGAAGTGAGCAAAGCCTTGTATGCCTTAAAGTATAGGCATAGAAGCTGGTTCACTTTCAAAGCATTTGAACAAGCTGTGTAGGCTTCTTGGGGAGTTAACTGCCAACTAGTGAATAACTGCTGGCCTTCAATATAGAAAAAATCCGCAAACTCAGCCAGGGTTTTCTTGGGCTTAAAGGCAATGTGCATAAATGCATCCTTCTTGACCTCCAAGCTGAGATCTCCTCCAAACTCCTCAATAAGGAGGCGCTTCATGTCCTCCCAAGTGACAATGGAGGGGAGCTTGGGGACTACTACTTCTTGGCATGTGGGATGGAGACAGGTGATAATATGTTCCTTTTTGAGTTCATCAGTAGCCCCAAATATTGCAGTTTTGTAAATGGTTAGAAAGGCAGCAATGGTAGAGGTTTTAGGATCAAATATCTGCTTGAAGGTCAGTTTGTAGTTTGGGTCAATAGACAAGGACAAGGACTGACTGTTTTCACTGGCAACAGCGCCCATGTTGACAATAATAATGTTGACAGTGGCCATGTCAACACTTTGTTGACATGGCCACTGTTGATTCAAAACTCTAAATCTCCTATGTTTTTTGCTAGTTGCGCTAGCTTAATTCTTTTTTAAAGCGTTCAGGGGTGCAAACCCAGAAAACACGACAAAATTATGGCCATCTCAACACAATTTAATATTAAGCTTAATAAAAAAACTTGATTTAACCTGATTTTTCCTTTACTTTTACTAATAAAAATTAGTTTATTTTTTATTTGTTTTCACAGCATAAAAGTGTCAATGTCAACACTTTTTAAGCCAAACTTATTTTAATAACAAAACTGAAGCATCTACAGTAAAAAAAGTGCACATTTAAAAAAATTTTTATTGATTATTATATTGAAAAAGACAGTGCACATACATTTTATTGTTGAAAAGCTCATGTTATAAATATATCTGTGGAAGTTATTCTGACTTTGATATATTAAGTGGATTGGTGGCTAACAGGGATCCAATAATTTAAGTGTGACTTACTATGTAAGATACTATAGAATTTATTATTAAAAATAATGTTGACACTTGTAAATGTTGTTTATTTGCATGTGATTATCCCCTGGGGTGGAGTTAAGCAAATTAGAGTGGCGCAATTAAGCCTATATTAATATGCCACCTCATATAAAGAATGTCATAAGTAACGTTGCTGACACTTTATCCTTTTCAATACTGAAAACAACTTTCTTCACAACTTCACATATACACAATGGTAAAATATCATATTACCACTACCCAAATATTATTTTTAATAAAAGAATAAAGAACCTTGATAATTTTTTAACTTATTTTATATGTTTTTTTTTACTTTTTATATGTGAACAAAAACACACAGAAAATGGTTATTTTTGCTAGCCTGCTTAAATTTAATTAAGCGTACTATGAAAAAACATAGTAAATTTTCAAAAAAAATGTCAACAGTGACAATGTTGTCAAAAATAATGTCTACAATTTTTGTAATTGACAGTGAGAATTCAGCTTTTTTTACTAATTGTCACTCATAATGTCAACACTTTTCAGTTCTCACATATCAAAAAATGAGAAGTTTTTATTATGTAAAACATAAATTTTTATATGTTGTATTTTTGACTTTGCTCTTTCATATTTATTAAGATAGAATCAATATCTAAATATAATACTTTTACATATTGCTCTTAACTTTTAACTTGCTATTTAAAACTATAATAAAAGAAAAACTATACAAGAATTTTTTAACTTTTAAATGCCAATTAAAACCATCTAAGATTTACTTTTTATTTATTATGATTTTTAAGTTGTTTTTTTGTTTTTTAAATACATTGCTTTATTTTAAACCATTTTACTTATTATTTTAGGACAATAACACTTTCAAACAGCCTAAAGGAACCAAGCGTCTCTCTAAGCCAACCAAATCTATCAAGAAAAAGCCTGTCTTGTCAAAGAAGGCCGCCCCCAAACCATCCCCAAAGCTATCCCCAAAGCTCTCTCCTGAGCCCTCCCCTGAGAAGAGCCCTGCTCACTCCACTGGGGGGAGGAAACTGATGGCTCTCTTACAGAGCACAGTTTCTACAACTTGGCTTCTGACAAGGAGTCAACCAAGAAGAAGCGGCAAGGCAAAAAGACCCCTCCCAAATATAAGTCTCCTGCACATGAGGAGCACCACAATAAGCCCCCTTCTGCTTCCCCACCCCCACCAACCCCCCCCTTCAAGTTCATCTGGTGATGATTCAAAGCCCTGCCCCAATTTCTTCCCTGGCTTTTGCCATGCTCCTGCTGGCCCTTGGGACCCTCTGTTGGCCCACAACATCTGCAACGTTGACAGCAAATTCAAGGTTCCCTCTTCCTTGCCCAAATACTTCCCAATCATGAGTGTAAAGGGTGGGCCGGCCATGGTGGCCAATGGGTATATCTTCAGCTGCAAAAATGCCAACTGGGGCTTCAAGAGCCAGCATTACACCTGCAAGGACCGCTCCTGTCCAGTGCGGCTCAACACTGAGTGCTGGGACCTGGTCCAAACTATCAAGGGCAAGCATACCTGCATCATGCCCAACACCACCATAGCCTGCCTTCTCAAGTGGTATCTGGTGCAGGTGATGCCCACCTCCAAAGACCTTTCTGCCACCCAGCTGGCTGTGCTTGCTTGCAAGTACCTGTCCCCTACCAACCTCAAGAGGGTCTCTACCCATACCCAGTTGGTCAAGTTTGTGAGTGATAGGCGTCAAGCCTCCAATCCCCTGGCTAAGAGTGCCACCAGTATCAAGGACCTTATCCTCACAGATGCCCTCAAGAAGACGTAGGATGGTGAGATGTTCCTGCTCCATGACAATGGGCAGGAAGTGGAGGATAGGATTGTAGCCTACGCCACAACAAAAAAACCTGGAGCAGCTGAATACTGCTACCACCTGGCTGTGCGACGGCACATTTGCTACTTGCCCCTTACTCTTCAAGCAGCTTTGGGTACTGCATGACCAATTCAATGACCAGATCATCCCCCTTGTGTTCTTTCTCCTTCCTGGTGCCAAGACTGAAGTCTACACCAGAGCCTTCAAGATTGTCCAGGATGCTTTGAGCTCCCTTCCCACCAACCAGCTCCCCCCTCCCACCCACACCACAAGGGCAAATCCCTCTTCCACAGAGAAGGATGAGGCAACCATAGCCGCTGAGCAGCTAGCTCATGCGCGCTCACTTGGGCTGAAGGTTATCATAATGGACTTTGAGCAGGCTCAGCTCAGAACCTTCCAGGTCACCTTCAATGGAGAAGTCCAGGACTGCTTCTTCCATTTTAGGCAGGCCCTTGTCAAGAATCTCAAGAGTGAGAAAGACCTTTTTGACAAGTATCTCAATGATGATAAGGGGAAGTGCCGCTTTGCCCTGACTCAGTTTGCTGCCTTGGCTTTTGTGCGCCCAGAGCATACTGGGCTTGGCTTTGAGGCCCTCCTGGAGGATACTTACGTGAAGAAGCACTCCACCATCTTCAAAGGCTACCTGGATTACTTCAAGCGCCAATGGGTGGGCAAGAAGGTGACTGCCCAGAGAGGTAAGAGTGGGGCCACTGCCCCTTGGAACTGTCAAGGCGCCTGCCTCAAGGGGGAGATGAAGACCACCTCTAGCCTTGAGGTTTGGCATAAGCACCTGAAGGTGAAGTTTGGGACCAACCCCAAATATAGCAAGTTCTTCTCCAAGCTACAGGAGGAGCAGGCCTGGACTGTCTCCAAGTTCTGTAACTTGGCCAACTGGGTGCCCCCAAGAAGCAAAAGTCCAAGGAGCAAGACTACCAGGAGGACATGCAGAAGGTGGTCAAGAAAAAGTATAAGGTGGCAGAGATTAAGAAGTACCTTGAAGATGTTGCCACTGCCCTTGCTGGTGGATTTAATTAGCCAAATAAACTTTGCTTTGCTTTGCCTATATATTTTTTACTTTTAAACCTTTAATTTTTTTTAATAGTACTAATTTTTTTAAGTATAAATGGTAAGTTTCAGATACAGTTTCAATGTGGTTTTGTAAGAAATATCTTATATTTTGTTAATTTATCTTTAAGCTATGAGATATTTTCAGTTGTGCTTATAAAAAAGTATAATAAATTAAAAATAAAATTTTCTTATATTTTGTAGTTAGTATGATATATAAAATTTCTTTATTTTTGGTTCATTGGAATTTTAATTTTTATGGGAATAAAAAATAATTTTATAATAAAGAGTGTGTTTTACATAGTAAATTGAAAAATAGTTTCTTATATCTCCTTATTCTTATTACTTATAGTATTTTTTCATTGCATTTTTGAACTTTCTGGGGTTGTTTTAGTATAATAATGTATTTTAAAATATTTTTTATATTAAAAGGTTCAGCGTAAAGTGTTTTCTCAATTAAAAAAGTGTCAACATCCAGGAAACAACATTAAGTAAAACTGGGTTGTCACTTTACTATAGTGTCAACATTAAAAGTGTTGACATGGCCACTGTTGACATTTTTAGTGTCAACATGGGCGCTGTTGCCGGGGGGGGGTGGTGAGCGGCTGGCAAGGACAAGGACGACTGTTTTCACCAGGGTTGAGGACATTAATATGAGGGTTGCCCTCAAACTCAGATTCAGCAGCAGGTTGTCTAGCCCAGAGGAGTTGAAGGCTTTCCTCTAGGGTATCCAAGGTAGAGCTGTTCTGTCCACTAATATCCTTAGCGGTGGCTGCAGCAGTTCTAAATTTGTCAATCTTAATTTGTTGTACTGCCAAGGTGCCAGCAATCCCATTGAGGCAAGTGGTCAGGGAAGTGGTCTGAGCAACCAAGGGGACAACTTGTCCATTCAGTGTCTTGGTAAAGCGGGAGAGGTTTTGTACCTCTCTTTCCAATGTGTCTTGCCTATCAGCTACATCATTTGTCACTTCTGCAAGCTGATCTAGTGCACATGCACAGTTGACCCAGGGTTGACCTTCCAAACCAGGGCAACAACCATGATTGCCATGAGCGGGAGTATTAACAACTTCACCTTCCTCTTCATCTTCAGATTCAGATGACGAGTCCTCAGAATTAGAGAGGCGCTGTCTTAAGTACTCAATTTCACCTTGCAAGGTAGCCACCTGATCAGTGAGGGAGGCAATACAAGGTTCAGGCATTGGTTTGACTGGAGGGGGGTTCTGAACAGAAGCTTGACATTGAGTGGTAGCCTTGAGTTTGGCAATTGCCTCCCATACCTTGGTTTCAAAATCAGATGGGGCCTCAACAGGAGGAGCAGGAGGAGTCAACTCAATAGACGCTACTCTATTGTCCACATAATTTTGCACTTGGTATAGAGTGTTGCCTAGTGCAGCCTTATCCAGACCGTATTGATGCTGCAGATGGCAGCCCCAAGTATTGACATGAGCTCCTATCAATTTGAGTTGCAAGTTGACATGCTCCCTGAATTGATTAAGCTCACTAACCAGAGTCTCAAAATCCTGGCAATGGTTTAGCAGAAAGGCCTCAATTTGCTCACACCACGCTGCCTGATGTTCATCCAATTTGCATAGTTGGTCCTTTATGTATCCAGGGAGCAAGGAACAAAGGGAGTTAAGGGAGGCAGTTAAGTACTTCTGTGATGCCAGTGAGTTGCGCTGGTTGTCAGAAATACACACAAAGAGACTGTGGGACCATTCTTGATAGGCCATATTTTGAGCATGGTTATTTGAGACGGCAGTGGCTACAGCATCTAATAGTTGATTTTGGGATCCTAAGGCAAGTTGATGGTGAACTAGGGCAGGCTTGGATGAACTGGTTGACCAACATGCCAATTGTATCCATGGACTCCATCAACGCGGGGGGAGACCAAAGTCCAAAAGGAAGGAGTACAGGTCTTCAGAAGCGTACCTGGGACAGAGGCCAGGGATAGTGTGCATTGAAACAGTGCCAGAGTGGAGAAGGGAGCAGGCGGCAGCACAAGCTTGCTTGTAATTGAGAGAGAAAGCTGGAAGGGGGCCCACACAGGCCCAGGGGACAGAACCAATACCATAGGAGTTGAGGGGGCATTGGTGATGTCTTCTTCTAGAGGGGGACTAGAAACTTTAGGTTGTCTTGGGTACTTCAGAAACAAAGGGAGAAGGACCAGAGAATGTGCGTGGGAACAGGGTAACCAAGGGGCTTGCAGCCCCTTTAGTGAGCACCATTTTGTTGTGTTTGGCTCCTGGGGACAACATCCAGGAGGACACGGCAGGAAATCTTTATAACAAAAGATTTGAGGTTCAATGCTAGCCTTGGGTTAGCCTTCAGGGCAAAATTAAGGGCATGTACCTTAATTTCTTGGAAAACAAAAGAGAAAGTCCTTTTGGCAGAAAGGACAGAAAAAATGTTGAAGATTATTAAAGCCAATGCAAATGTGGATAAACTTGTCTTTATTAGGAGAAATAATTCTACTTAAGTAGTAGACAAGGGACGGTGATCACTCATTAGAAATACATAGTGGCTGAGGGGGTCACGTTGGGATGAGGTCATACCAGGATCATTCATAGACAGGTACAATAATCTGTAATGGGTGGATATTGAACCAGACTCATTTACAGAAGGCAAGGAATATCCAAAATTGAAAGCAAACCCAGCCAAATCTTTGCAGCTATCAATATTTGAAGGCCATATTGAAATAGCATTAATTGCACAATTTCCAACACAGGGTCTCAGGCAATCATGGTGTAGGGTCTTGTCTTGTTTGTGCTTCCTGAGTCCTTGCACAATGTCAGGGGTCCAGTCTTGGGTGGCTGGCCCGCCAGTTTTGGGGGTCACTTGGGCCGGGTTTTTTGCAGGCAGGGCCCACCACAAGAGAGGAGCTAACTTTAGAAGGTAGGAAGCAGACTTCCCCACCCAAGACCACAGGCCAGCGGCCAGTAAAATGGTGTCCACCACCCCTGTGAGGGTGATGTATACTATACCAAAAAGCTTGCTGATATGATTGGTTGGAAGGTTAGGTGAGGAGGCAGACATTGGTTTGGGTGTTACAGGAGGTTCCATGTAGATATTATAGGCCAGGAGATAGTTGAATTTTCCTCTAAATAGTTTGGATGTAGAGAATATCCACAGGCCTTGGCGGTTATATCTAATAGCAGATTGGATGCAGGCCAACGGGTCAAGTTTGAGGATTTTTTCTGGTGTATAGTCTTTGTATTTGGGCTTTAAGGGATATTCAGTGAAGTGAATGGGCCCAAAGGGTACACCAGGTGGACAAAAAACTGTGGGCAGCGGGGCAGGAGGGCCAGGAGATCTTAAACTGAATTGATAGATGGCAAATACAAAATATGACAATAGCTGTATAAGCCAAAGTAACATAATCTTTATTCAAAAATGGTGATAAGTTTGGAGCGTGGGGTCCTTTGGTCTATATAGCACCCCACCTCCAAACTTAACATTTACCATGGGGGATCATTAGGGCATTGGGAAAGGCAGGGCTGGGGGAATTGGGATCTTGGGTCTGAGGGTAGCAAAATGGTGCTTGGCCTGGGAGTTCTTTCATTGGTCAAGACTCCCAATTTAGCTACCTGATTATCTTGCTCTAGCGTTGTGGTCATGGGGCTTGGTTGCGGGCTGGTGCCTCTTCCTTGGGTTAGCTCTTGATTGATTGCTGGTGTAGACTTCAAACTCATGAAGCTAATAGTTGTTGCTTTGGCGCCTCCATTAGGTGTTGTAATTGGCACTCCACTTGGTGCAATAATTTCCTTGGCTTGATCTGTTTCACTGGATGAGCCATCATCTTCAGCATCAGCTTTTGGGGGCTCAACCCCAAAAAAATGCAGGTGGGCGGTCCTGCAGTCCCTAGGCCCAGCTGTCTGGGGGAATCCAGGTTCCAGGTTCAATTCCTGCTCTTGGGCCTGGGGTTCCAGAGGGGAAGAATTGACAATCCTGACACACAAGGTAAGTGTTATTGTTGTTTACCTTTAGAATGATTGCTGGTCCTACTTTCTTGGGTTGTAATTTGATTTTATCAACGTTCATGACCCAAACGTTGTCCCCAACTTAATGTCTATCTTGGATGGGAACAAAGGTTTTTTTGCAGACATTCATTTTCCTTTTCTTTTTATTAGCTGTTGGCCTCTATAACTTGAGGGTCTGAGTGTGAGGGGACTTCACTTGGGATTTCCAGTTTGGGTCCTGTTAATGCTTGAATGATATTTGGCTGTGTTCTGTATACCAACTCAAAAGGACTCTTTCCGGTGGATCTGTTCACTTGGGTTCAACACACAAGTAGTGCAGTTGATAGCTGCTTATACCAGTCTTCAGGTCTCCTGGTGGTGAGCTTGGCTAAGGCTTGCACAAGGCTGCCATTTAGCTGCTCTACACGTCCATTAGCCTGTGGGTGGTATGATGTTGTCACAGTGTGTTTGACCCCATTTTTAGTGAGGTATACATTGGTGGTTTTGGAGGTCAATTGTTTCCCTCCATTGGTTATCAAGAGTTCTGGTTTTCTGAGCTTGCTGATTATCTCTTGGCCAATAAATTGTCATACGTCATTGCCAGTGTGCGCCCTTACTGCTTGGGCTACTGACCATCTTGTAGCAAAGTCTATGGCGGTGATGATGTATTTCTTATCATTGTGTTTCCCTGGCATGGGGCTAATGACGTCAAGGGCCCGTACCTTGAAGGGTAGTTGTGTGTGGATGGGTAGTATTAACTTTGGAGGGGTTTTGCCTTTGGCAAACTTTTTGTATACCTCATATTAGTCTAGGACTTCCTGAACGTCACAATATAAGGTTGGCCACCAGGTCTTATGCTTAAGGAACTTGTATAGGTTTTGACTCTTGGTGTGTCTGAGGTCTCTGTGATAGTGTAGGATGGTGTCTACTCACTGGTGCTTGGGGATATAGGGAATGGTAGTACTGCCGGATATTTTTCTGTGCAGGTTTGTGTACACGTCAGCAAATAGGTGTTTGTTTTTGATAACTGTTTTCTTTTTTATACTGGTTGTACCAGGGGGGAAACCCTTGTCCTTTGTTTGTAGTACCAAGAGAGGCCAGTCTGGGTTGAGCCCATTTTTCCCTCTTGTGGCACAGACATATAGGCATGAGAAGGTATCTGCCATGACAAGCTTGGGACCAGGTTTGTACTGTATGAGCATATTGAATCTCTTCAAGAGCTCCATCCAGCGGGCTTGGCGGCGAGATAGATTTGCTTGGGTTTTGAAATATATGAGCAACTTATGGTCAGTTAATGCTGTGAATTATTCCTGCTGTTCTAGATAGCAGCGCCATTTGACTAGACAGTGCACAATAGCCAACAGTTCCTTGTTGTGGATAGGGTATCAACACTTGTCATCTGCCAACTTTTGTGATTCATAAGCTATGGGCAGGAATTAACCATCATTATTTTTGATTTGTAGTACTCTTCCAATGGATGCATCTGAGGTGTCAGTTTTCATTTGGTATTCCCCGTCACGTTTGGGGTATTGCAGGATGGGAGCTGTTGTGAACTTCTCCTTGAGGCGTCTAAAACAGAGATCACGTTGGGAGGTCCACACAAACTTGGATTTGGCGCCAGTTATAACAGATAAGAGGGCAGTCAAAACGCCACAGTCAGGTATGAAGCAGCGTACATAGGCCACCATCCCCAGGAAGGTGCGGAGTTCCAACTCATCCTTGGGTGTTGTCATCTTGAAGATAGCCTGTATCTTTTGACTGTTGGGTTTTATGCTGTCCTTTGAGACTATGTGCCCCAGGAAAGGTAGTTGCTTGCAGAAAAACTGGCACTTGGAGGGCTTGGCCAACAGTTTGTGTTGCGCCAGGGTAGCAAATACTGCCTCTAGGTCTTTGTGGTGCTATTCCACCAATGGACTGTAGACAAAGATGTTATCTAGGATAGACTAGGACATGCTTGACTATGTGTGGTGCAAATACTTTGTTCATGAAGGTCACAAAGGTGGATGGGGTGTTTGTCATGCCAAAGTTGAGCACCACACACTTGTATGAGCCATATTTAGTGTGGAAGGCTGTTTTGGGGATGTCTTCCTCCTTAATACAAATTTGTTTGTAGCCTGCAGTCAGATCAATCTTGGAGAAGACTGTGGCTCCTCCTAAGGCGTCAAAGAGATTGTCAATCAGTGGCAGTGGGTAACAGTTCTTGATGGTCACTTTGTTTAGGGCTTGGTAGTCTGTGACCAGACATAAGGTACTGTTCTTCTTGGCCACAAAGAACACGGCAGCCCCAAAAGGAGACTGTGAGGGGCAGATAAGTCCTTTCTCCAACGCCTCCTTGAGATAGGCATGTAGGGCGTTGTCTTTGTTTGGGGTCAGCCTGTAGATAGGGCGTGCTTTGGGGACAGCTCCTTTGAATTAGATGGAGTGTTGGGTGTGTTTCTCAGGGGGCAGCCCAGGTAGCGCTTCTTTGAAGATTTCTGGATGGCGGGCCACAATTTTGCAATCCTGAGGCATGAAGGTATCCTGGTGATCTTTTTGTGTATAATCTTGTATTGGCAGGAGTCTCAGTCAATTGACTTTAAATCTTTCATCTTTTCCTGGGTCTCTTTGATGCGCACAAAAACCTGGTTGCGGAGCAGTTGGTCCACTAAGTCAGGGTAGATCTGGTGGTTGACCTTTCACGCTTGATGGTCAAGACTGAGGTTGCCCAGTCTATGTGAGGGTTGTTCTTTTGTAACCAGTCTAACCCCAGTACAATGTCAAACCTTGGGAAGTCAATGACAGGACCTTGAATGGTGGAGTGTAGGTTCTCAAGCATGACAGAGAAGGGGGCAGTTTCCCTTGTCATGGCAATGTGATATTCATCAGCCAGGACCACATTTTTAATCCACAAAGGATTAGTGGCCAGCTTGAACTTATCCACAAAGCTACTGTTGACTAAAGTTCAGTCTGCGCCTGAGTCCAAGAGTGCTGAGCCTGTGTAACTGCAAAAGGGGGAAAGGATATGACATCAATTTATTGGGATGTCTGGCAATAGTGTACAATACTGGGTCTTCTGAGGGCACCTGGATCATTGGGCATTGGTCCACGTCCTTGGGTTGGTATTCATTGTTGGGCAAGTCAGGAGTTGCGTAGGGAGAGCTTGGCTTGCTTAGTGCTCTCCCCGGGCTTTTCCCTCATCTGGGTTGCCTTGCGTGGTGGTGACACGGAAATGGGTACGGTTTGACTGGCCATTGTTTCCATTTCCATGTCCAATGGAACCCAAGGGCTTGTGGTTGGCGTTGTTCCTGTTGCCTCCAGGAGGTGGTTGAGAGGAGCGTTTGCCTGGATGGGAATCCTTGGGTCTTTCTTGTTTTCCCGTTTGTGCCTTGTGAAGGGCGTTGGAGGTTTGTTTCACTTTCTCTGCTTTGCGGTACAGGCTTTGTAGGTTGGTCACCTGATCCAGGTTCATGTGTCTCATCACATGTGACTTGAGAGCTTTGTAGTACATGAGCTGTGTGGCTGGGATATCAAAGGCCATGTCAGATGGTGCACAAAGTTGGAGTTCCTTGTAGGCGCGGGTGAGTTCCTTCACAATGCCTGTCTGGGTTAAGTTCTTTACTTGGTGTATGATCATGAGTGCTGTATCCTTAAGCATGAATCTTGTCAAGAAGTCTTGCTTGAAGGTATCCCAGTTCTTGTTGGCTTGTTTCTTGTGCCACTTGTCATACCAGGTGTCAGCGCCATGGGTCAGGTGGATGAAGATCTCCACAATCCAAAATTGCTACAGACATTCCATCTGGTCCAGCTTGCTCTGGGCAGACTGGATCCATGCGGCAGCGTTGTTGTTGTTGGCCCCAGTGCAAGGTTCCAAGGTAGTGCTTCACAGTCTTTGGGCTACGTAGGTAGGCATGATGTTTTTGTTGGTTGGCCGCAGATAAGAAGAAGGAGCCTGAAAGAGCCCTCATGCTGACATGGCGTTGAAGGCGGGTAGTGAGATCACTGTGCTCTGGTACAGGACAAAGCCATCAGGTATTTTGGTACCAGGGGTGTACAGGATTCAGTCCAGCGGGAGGCCAGACATAATTCTGTTGAGGATTTGTTGGCCGCAGCAAGTGTGGGCAACAGGCAGAATTTTTTCAAGATAAGGTAGGATGGAGAACCTACCTGTGCTACCAATGTTGTAACTGTGCTGTTTTAGAAGAGTTACACGGGGAAAATATTTAGAAGATGGATGATAATCTTTATTGTGAGATAGTGATTATATAGTTCATGTGAATCAAGGATAACAGGAACATGATTGGTGATCACATAGCTGGATGAAAGAAGGGGGTGGCTTGATCCTGATAATGAGTCAAGTGCCAAAACAAGTTATCCACCATAAAGGATCATCATCTGTTCATGTTGTTTGATTTGATAATTTGAGTTGACTTCCTAGTCTGGCTTTGAGTGACTTGATAATTGGATTGCAGGTCATGAACCTGCTTGGTTAGAACCTTGCTTGCGGGTCAAGCCTGCTGTTTCAACAAAGGTTAGACCTCCTGCTGTGTTGAATAAATGGTGTAGATAGCTGGGCTGATGTCAATGTCAGTCTATATGAACAAAGACTGGCTTTTTTATCTCATTACCCTTTGGACTTTAACAATAAAGTGTAGTCCATTCCTTCAAACCATTCCTGCTATTCAAACTATTTAGTTGGAGCAAAATATAATACTGCTGACATATGGTATAAATTTTTATAGTAAATTTTAGAGATACAACTATGAATCTGTATCCAGAAGTAGGAAGAACATCACATTATCTCTTGGTCATTGGCCTATCAGACTGCTTGCTTGTGATGGCTACAACAAATTCTTCTGGGTCATAGGTTGTGGCAAAGCTGCATGTTCTCCTGTACTTTCCTGATATTAGAATACTTAGGGTTTTCTCATGGCGGATGATAAAGTACCTTCTGAAATTTTCTGACACCGTGAAATGATAGAAATATTCCAAAACTATGGAAGAAGATTTATAATCAAACTGGTATATTTATTAAAATTTTCAGATCAACCTTTTTGAAACTGGAAGGATCATAAACATATTTTTTGGGAAGGTTTTCAGTAATACCTGATACATACACCAAACCATATTTTTGGGGAATTTTCTACCTTGTGTCCCCCTTTATTAATTATCAATCCCTTGAGTGATTTCACGTTACTTGGTCTAGAAATAAAGATGTCAGATGTTGAATATTTTCAAAGGGTAAAACCCCTTAGCTTCGGTGAAACCAAAATTTTGGTCACCAGACTTCTGGGGCTGGGTTTTTGGGTGTGGCCCCAGGGTGGATGGGGATTAGCTGATTGGAGCTTCCAGTTGTGCTTCAATGTTTTTCAGGATTTCATCTTATTTCAAGATGTAAGGGGATCCATGGGTGTGGTCCCCATTATTCACCTCATCAAATATAAATGCTAAACTTGAATGAATTATAAGCGTTGTGGTTAGAGTATGGAGCCCTAAAGTGGGGCGGAAATGAGGTATCTGCCGCCAACAATGTGATGTGGGAATGGGTGGCTATTGATAGAAGCTACGAGTAAAGTGTTTATGGAGTTCAACATGTTTAACACTCGGCAATGCCCACAAGTTGCTTGTAAACATGGGATGGATTGGGTATGTTTCGTCGGGGGTAAATCTTGTATAGTGACCATAGATAAATATTTTCGCGGGGGTTGAGTACTTAATGAAATCATGCGTATATTTTTGCTGTTTCAGATGTAACTTCATTTCGTTGGCTGCTTTTTTAAGCTTGCGTGAATTCGATTGCATATATATTGCTGTATGACTTAAAGCGTAATGCTTAATTTACCTATATAAAGTGATTTTATCTTTCTGTGGTTCAGCTTGGCTCGGCTCGAGACATGCTGGGTTTCAGATGAATTTGCTTTCGGAGTTACTCATAGTTAAAGTCAGTAGGAGCTGACAGCTTAAATGAGCTCACCATAACTTGAATGGTTTGAGAGCCCTTGACGAAGTATGTATAACTCATACAATGTATTACACAGCTTCAAACAATTAAGCCACTTGAGCTTTAATAAATATATATAAATATTTACTTATCTGATATGGATTTATTTATGTAAGATTTAGATTTGAATTCAACAGCAAGACCTGATTGGTTATGAGGATATTGAATTAAATGTATTTTCTTAAGCACAAAATGATTTATTTGAGAGGTATGCTGTTTGACATGGATAATATGTAACATACGACCATCCAATTCAATTAATATGCTCAAGCTATTTGCTTTATTTTAGAGATGGCTGGTAAGTCCTTTTCAGCTTATCTGGTTGGCTTGGCGTGGATAAATATTCTGAGTTAATTTAATTTCTAACTCCAATAAAATTTATGTTATATTACTAGTCATTATATCATCTAGATTGAAAGGCCAGTAAAGTAAAAATAGCAGTGTAAATATAAATGCCAAGAAGATTATTCATTTAAAAGGTATAACTACATAAATTAGGGTCCAATTGGTTTAATTACGATGGTATTGATTTGAATATCTTGGTACTTCTAGATGTGGATAAAAACCAACTAAATTCACACTAAGCTATACCATAAACCTTAAAATCACCATATTGTACAAACAATGAAATTATCCAGATTTCCGATATCTTGGTTGATTAATTAATTAATTAATTAGCAATAAGTAATTTTTATGATAAATTAGACTTATTTAAGTTAATTGAAGTAGGTCAGATATAAAATGATAATAAATTCAATTTCATAAAATAATTTAAATGTTTATAAATTAAATAGATGCTAAACAGCCCAGCTTAAATAACATATATTGAATCGATGCATTTAATTCAACTTTCACCCACCTCGGTCTGAAACCACCTAGTGCTCAATAGCAGAGAAGTGAACTTGATTGATATTGTTTCGAATAAAGCTGTAGTACTCAGAGGTCCTAGTGAAGATGGTGGGGAAACTCTTGTGGGCGCAGGGATATCCAAAGGAAGTTGTACCAACAAGGAAGGGGATGTTATAGTGATACGTGAACAAGGCGCCACCAGAATCCCCTTTACACACGTCCTTCATCCCTTGCCCTGCTGCACAGACATGGGAATACTTATTAACTAGGTAGCCGTATTTAATCCAGGCTGTGTAGCAATCCTGGTTACTGACAATAGGGATCTCTACCTCGCGCAGTACCTGGGAGTTGGGGCCTCCATCCTGCTCCCATCCCCAGCCCACAGCAATGGCCATTTTCCCGACTTTATCCGCGATTCTCCCGTCGTCAAAGCCAATGCGGCCAATGTCTCCCTGTACTGGGGTTTTGAGACGGAATATTGCAATGTCGTTCATATTCTTGGTGGGGCCGTAGGCAGGGTTGATGATAATAATTGCCAACTCTAATTCCTCTCCTGCTTCCTGCGCGGGGGTCAGAGTCAGGTTGTGGCGATGGAACCCGATACGATAACCCTTCAATGGAAACAGTGAACAGTGGGCGGCAGTGATGACATGCCATCTATTGGCAAACACTCCCCCACAGATGAAGCGACCATCATGCGAGATACTAGCAACAAACTTGTACTTGTAAGGGATGACCTCGTTCCCACCGACAATTCTACTCTGCCCCGCCACAAACGCAAGCAACGTAAAAAAACTCAACTTCATGCCCTTTCAAAAGGTTCATCTCTGCTATTTAAGCAGCTGAGATTTGTTTTGTGGCTTAAATCCCTTGTTTAACATTATTCCCTGTGTGCATCTATTTCCCCGACCCAGCATCAATCCTAAACAAAGCCACTTGGAAATCGAAATGAATTAAATCCCCTGCCCAAGTGGATTTCTAACCAACCCGGCTTCATTTCTCAAAACGTCCATTCCAAATACGATCCCTCCCCTAAAAGCTCATCCGCCACTTTTATTCTTCATTGCAACTCGTCCAGATTCATTCAACTCCTTGGATCTAACCACCGCAATATTCAACACCTCGGTAAAACAATTTTACCCACCCCGACAAAATGACCCTGAAACAATACCCCTGTTTCGCATCAGAGATAGATTCCTCCTTCTGAAAGCCTTCTAACTAGCATAATCAAGCCAACCATCCTTTAGTTACAAACCCAAGCTTTATCTATAATCCTTTATTTAAATTTTTAAGTCAAACTATTAACTAGAAAATATTTTTCTTGGATAGTTTTTAAAAATCAACACCAATTGCCAGCTATGGTTCTTATACCCAGCTTAAGGCTCATATAGCATCTAATCATATTTAATACTTAACACTACTTCACCCTGATAGCCCGCTGTTTACCACTGAAAAGTGCACCCTGACAAGTTGCTTACGATGTTATGTTTACAAGCATGGTGTGGTAGGCGGGATGCCAAAAGAACAAAGCTGAGCTTTGCCCGCTTTGCCCTTTTACAGCATCCCGCCTGGGTACGTGTCTAGGTATCCTAGATATAATCCTTTTTTATTTTTTAAATCAGTGGCCTTCTAAAATCTTTATCTTATACTCTAGTTGGTACAAGAAAAGATGTGTTAGGCTGGCTGCCAAAAGAGCAAAGCTGTGCTACGCTCAGGCTCACTGTTTTACGGCAGCCTGCAGATATATGTGTTTCCAGTTATAGCTGGTAAAAAGCGTTTTATAATGGTTTCTGGTATGTGTTTTCAGTCTATAGCTGGTAAAAGGAAAGATGTGTCAGACTGGCTGCCAAAAAAGCAAAGCTGTGCTACACTCAGCTTCACTCTTTTATGGCAGCCTGCTGGTACACGTTTCTAGTCTGTAGCTGTTGAAAAATGTTTAATGATGGTTGCTGGTATGTGTTTCTGGTCTATAGCTGGTAAAAGGAAAGATGTGTCAGGCTGGCTGCCAAAAGAGCAAAGCTGTACTACGCTCAGCTTCACTCTTTTACAGCAGCCTGCTGGTTTGTGTTTCTAGTTATAGATGGCAAAAGAAAAGATGTGCAGGCAAGCTGCCAAAAGAGCAAATCTATGCTACGCTCAGCTTCACTCTTTTACGGCAGCCCACTGGTATGTGTTTCCAGTGTCAAAACTACAGGCTCAACCCACCAGCAAGGTTTCAACCAAGCGGGTTTGTGACCCGCAATCCAATTATCTGGTCACTCAAAGCCAGACTAGGAAGTCAACTCAAATTACCAAATCCAACAACATGAACAGATGATGACCCTCTATGGTGGATACCCTGTTTTGGCGCTTGACCCATTATCAGGATCAAGCCACCCTCTTCTTTCATCCAGCTGTGTGATCACCAATCATGTTCCTGTTATCCTTGATTCACATGAACTATATAATCACTATCTCACAATAAAGACTATCATCCATCTTCTAAATATTTTCCCCATGTAACTCTGCTAAAACAGCACAGTTACAACATTTGTAGCACAGGTAGGATCTCCATCCTACCTTATCTTGAAAAATTCTGCCTGTTGCCCACACTTGCTGCAGCCAACAAATCCTCAACAGAATTATGTCTGGCTTCCCACCCAACTGGACTCTGTACACTCCTGGTACTGCAATACCCAATGGTTTTGTCCTATACCAAAACACGGTGATCCCGCTACCCGCCTTCAACGCCATGTCTGCACAAGGTTTCTTCCAAGCTCCGCCAGCAATGCTGCAATCATCCAACAAAACTACCATGCCTGCCTTTGTAGCCCAAAGACTACAAAGCGCCACCTTGGAACCTTTTGCCGGGGCCAATGACGACAACGCCACCGCATGGATCCAGTCTGCCCAGAGCAAGCTAGCTCAGATGAAATGCCCACAGCAATTTTGAATCTCAGATATTTCCATTTGCCTGACCCATGACGCTGGCACCTGGTGCAACAAGTGGCATGAAGAGCACACAGACAAGAACTGGGATACCTTTAAGCAAGACTTCCTGGCAAGATTTGTGCTAAAGGACACAGCGCTCATGATCATTTGCCAAGTAAAGAACCTGACCCAGACAGGCACCGTAAAAGAACTCCCCTGCGCCTACAAGGAACTCTGCCTTTGTGCACCATCTGATATGGCCTTTGATACCCCAGCCACACACCTCATGTACTACGGCGCTCTCAAGTTGCACTTGATGAGACATGTGAACCTGGACCAGGTGACCAACCTGTAAAGCCTATACCGTGAAGCAGGAAAAGCGGAACAGACATACAACGCTCTGAACAAGGCACAAACTGGGAAACAAGAAAGACCCAATGATTCCCATCAAGGAAAACGCTCCTCTCAACCACCTCCTGGAGGCAACAGGAACAACGCCAACCACAAGCCCTTGGGTTCCATTGGACATGGAAATGGAAACAATGGCCAGTCAAACCATACCCATTTCTGTGTCACTGCCACACAAGGCAACCCAGATGAGGGAAAAGCCTGGGGAGAGCACTAAGTGAGCCAAGCTCTCCCCACACACTCCTGACTTGCCCAACAATGAATACCAACCCAAGGATGTGGACCAATGCCCAATGATTCAGGTGCCATTGGAAGACCCAGTATTGTACACTATTGCCAGACATCCCAATAAATTGATATCCTATCCTTTCCCCTTTTGCAGTTACACAGGCTCAGCACTCTTGGACTCAGGCGCAGACCAAACCTTAGTCAACAGTAGCTTTGTGGATAAGTTCAAGCTGTCCACTAATCTCTTGCAGATTAAAAATGTGGTCCTGGCTGATGAACACCACATCGCCGTGACAAGGGAAACTGCCTCTTCTCTGTCATGCTCAAGAACCTTCACTCCACTATCCAAGGTCCTGTCATCAACTTTCCTAAGTTTGACATTGTACTGGGACTAGACTGGTTACAAAATAACAATCCTCACATAGACTAGGCAACCTCATTATTGACCATCAAACGTGAAGGTGTCAACCACCAAATCTACCCTGACTCTGTGGACCAACTGCTCCGCAACCAGGTTTTTGTGCGCATCACAGAGACCCAGGAAAAGATGAAAGATTTAAAGTCAATTGACTGAGACTCCTGCCAATACAAGATCATACACAAAAAGATCACCAGGATACCTCCACGCCTCAGGACCGCGACATTGTGGCCCGCCACCCAGAAATCTTTAAGGAAGTGTTACCTGGGCTGCCCCCTGAGAAGAATATTCAGCACTCTATTCAACTCAAGGGTGCTCTACCCAAGGTGTGCCCTATCTACAGGATGACCCCAAATGAAGACAACACCTTACGCGCCTACCTCAAGGAGGCATTGGAAAAAGGACTTATCCGCCCCTCACAATCTCCCTTTGGGGCCGCCGTATTCTTTGTGGCTAAGAAAGACGGTACCTTACGCCTGGTCACAGACTACTGCACCCTAAACAAAGTTATCATTAAGAATTGTTACCCTCTAATACTAATTGACAACCTCTTTGATGCCTTAGGAGAAGCCACTGTCTTCTCCAAGTTTGATCTAACTGCAGGCTACAATCAGATTTGTATCAAAGAGGAAGACATTCCCAAAACAGCCTTCTGCACTAAATACGGCTCCTATAAATGTGTGGTGCTCAACTTTGGCATGAACAATGCTGCATCTACCCTTGTAACCTTCATGAACAAAGTGTTTGCACCCCACATAGGCTAACACGCCCTAGTGTACCTAGACAACATTATTGTCTACAGCACCTTAGTGAAACAGCACCACAAAGATCTGGAAGCAGTCTTTGCAACCTTGGCACAATACAAACTGTTAGCCAAGCCCTCCAAGTGCCAGTTTTTCTGTGAGCAACTACCCTTCCTGGGGCATATAGTCTCAAGGGACAGCATCAAACCCAACAGTCAAAAGATACAGGCCATCTGCAAAATGCCACCACCCAAGGATAAGTCAGAACTCCGCACCTTCTTGGGAATGGTGGCCTATGTACACCGCTTCATACCTGTCTGTGGCATTTTGACTGCCCCCTTAGCTTGCCATAACAGGCGCCAAGTCCAAGTTTGTGTGAACCCCCCAACGTGACCTCTGTTTTAGACGCCTCAAAGAGAAGCTCACAACAGCTTCCATCCTGCAATACCCCAAACGTGACGGGGAATACCAGATGAAAACCAACGCCTCAGATGCATCCATTGGGGGAGTACTATAAATCAAAAATAGTGACAGTGACTTCCTGCCCATAGTCTACAAATTGCAGAAGTTGAAAGATGGCAAGTGTCAATACCCTATCCACAACAAGGAACTGCTGGCTATTGTGCACTGCCTAGTCAAATGGCGTTGCTACCTAGAATGCCAGGAAGGATTCACCGCATTAACTGATCACAAGTCACTCATCTATTTCAAGACTCAAGAAAATCTGTCACACCGCCAAGCGCGGTGGATGGAACTATTGGAGAGATTTAACGTGCTCATCCAGTACAAGCCTGGGGTCAAGCTTACCATGGAGACGCCCTGTCCCATCTGTATGTCTGTGCTTCAAGAGGAGAGAATGGGCTCAACCCAGAAAGGCCTCTCCTGGTGTTACAAACAAAAGACAAAGGGTCCCCCCCTGGCACCACCAACATAACCAAAGAAACAGTCATCAATAATGAGCATCTCTTTGCTGACGTATATGGAACTCTTCACAGAAAAATGACTGACATCACAACCATTCCCTACATCCCCACACATCAGCAAGTCAACACTATCCTTTGCTATCATGGAGACCTTGGACATACCAAGAGCAGAAACCTATATGAGTTCCTAAAACATAAAGCCTGGTGGCCAACCTTATACTGCAATGTCCAGGAAGTCCTAGACCAATGTGAGGTGTGCAAAAAGTTTGCCAAAAGTGAAACCCTGCCAAATTCAGTACTTCCCATCTGCACACAACTACCTTTTAAAGTATGGGCTCTTGACATTGTTGGCCCCATGCCAGGGAAACACAATGACAAGAAATACATCATCACTGCCATTGACTTTGCAACAAGATGGCCAGTAGCCCAAGAAGTAAAGGCACACACTGGCAATGATGTTCAACAATTTATTGGCAAAGAAATAATCAGCAAGTTTGGAAAGCCAGAACTCCTGATTACCAATGGAGGCAAAGAGTTAACCTCCAAAAACACCAATGTATACCTCACCAAGAATGAGGTCAAACACACTGTAACAACACCATACCACCCACAGGCCAATAGACAAGTAGAGCAGCTTAATAGTAGCCTGGTGCAAGCCTTAGCCAAACTAACCGCTGGGAGACCTGAAGACTGGTATAAGCAGCTACAGACTGCATTACTTGTGTGTCAAATCCAAGTGAACAGATCCACCGGAAAAGGCCCATTTGAACTGGTATACGGCACACAGCCAAATATCATTCAATCATTGATAGGAACCAAACAGGAAATTCCAAGTGAAGTCCCCCTTGCTCAGACCCTCAAGTAATGGAGGCTAGTTGTGGGCAAACAGCCAAAGAGAATGAACGTCTGCAAAAGACATTTGTCCCCATCCGCAATAGACATGAAGTTGGGGATAAAGTATGGGTCATGAATGTTGACAAGAGCAAGTTACAACCTGAAAAAGTGGGGCCAGCAATCATTCTAAAGGTAAACAACAATAACACTTACCTTGTGCAAGGGCTTGGCAAATGTAAACAAGACAAAACTCTACACCATGATTGTCTACAACCCTGCAAAGCAAGACAGAAACAACAAGAGACTGCCCTACCAGCTACAGAACAACAACTAGTTCAATACAGCGCCCAGGCTCCTGACAATCTCCCTGACAACCTGCCCCCAGAGGAGGCCAACCTTCAGTTGGGGGGGTGTCAAAACCACAGGCTCAACCCGCCAGCAAGGTTCCAACCAAGCAGGTTTATGACCCGCAATCCAATTATCTGGTCACTCAAAGCCAGACTAGGAAGTCAACTCAAATTACCAAATCCAACAACATGAACAGATTATGCTCCTCTATGGTGGATACCTTGTTTTGGCGCTTGACCCATTATCAGGATCAAGCCACCCCTTTCTTCTATTCAACTGTGTGATCACCAATCATGTTCCTATTATCCATTGATTCACATGAACTATATAATCACTATCTCCCAATTAAGATTATTATCTAGCTTCTAATTGTCTTTCTGCTTGTAACTCTGCTAAAACAGCACATTTACAACACCAGTTATAGCTGGTAAAAAAAAAGATGTGCAGACAGGCTGCCAAAAGAGCAAAGCTGTGCTACGCTCAGCTTCACTCTTTTACAGCAGTCCGCTGATTGTGTTTCCAGTTTATAGCCAATAATTAGCTTTATTTGATTTAGATATAATTATATATTGTTACAATGTTTTAGCCTTGATTAAAAGCTTAGCAGAAACTAATGATTATAAAGCCATGAGTGGTGGGTAGGGTACTAAAAGAGAACAGTTGTGCCACACTTAGTGTTCTTTTGTACAGCTGCTCCCTGGTATCTTTCTGTTACCCTAGCATAAATGTGTTTTTATTAGTTCAGTAAAAAATCTAATTTTGTTCATTATTCTAGTTTTCCAAGATGATTTAGTGTCACACAAAGTTATAGTTATATTTATAAAAATGATAGTTGTTTTTGTTTTTACAACTTAACTTAGAAATATAAGAAGATACTAGGCCACTATCTCTACTAAACTATCAGTGAGGACCTATTTTTTACTTTTATTATGGATAACACATTTGACATAAAAGAGATGGGAGACTGGATGATTCTTACATTATCCTGAAAAAACAATTCTTTTGAAATAATTTTTATTTTCAATAACAATTTATGAATCTTAAAGAACAAATCAACACATTTATAAAAATTATAATGATATTATATAATTATATATTTATCTCTGGCTTAGTTGATGTAGTCTGTAAGCTTTACCATATCATACAAAAAATTTAACTGAAATATTTATTTTTGGTTTATTTTGTTATAAATTTTTGTTCTGAAATATTTTTACTCTATTATGCATCTTAAACAATTATTTCTTATACCAGATATATACTATATATTAGCTTATGCTTTTTTATTTTTAGCAGTATCTGAGTTACTTGTGGTTATTTTCTAAAACAATTTATTGTTTTTCTATTTGACTGAGTTCAGTTCCTCTACCATATTTATTCTTTTAATTTTTAGTAAAAAGCTTAGAAAAAAAGCCATCTCAATAAAGATTCTTTTTTAAAGTGGTGATGTTTAATTCTTTAGGTTTTTATTTTTGGTAAGTAAATAACAAAAGAGTTTTTGACATAGACATCTAGATAATAAAAGGCTAATGCAATCAAAATAAAAGCATCAATTAAAATACTATTTTTTAAGCAGTTAGTTTTTTTAGATCTTTTAAAGTTGTTAAGTCTTTTTGAACTTGTGCTAGTTGGATCAAAAAACTGAAAAATGTTACCAAAAACTTTATTTCAACTCTATAAATAAAATAATCTAAGCATAAGACTTGCTTAAATAATTTAACAGTTCCTGAGTGATAATAATATGTAGTTTTGGCAGTAAAACTTTGCAAAGGAGACAAAAAGTAAAACTTTAATACTAATAAGTGCAAAAAAATAAAATAATTAATAGATAAATTAAATTAAGTGAAATGTTTTTATTTAATATTTATATAAATTATGTAAAGAAGAATATCTTTTTTTAAGTGATAGTTAGATAAAAAATGATTGAAAAAGAGTAGATACCCTAAGACTAAAAATACTTACCATACCTAAGTTTTGCTAAAAAAACTTATCTAACCCAAGATCCGATTAAAGCCAAAATCTTGAGGTTTGATTTTAGGTGAGTAAATTTGATATTTGAAAAAAAACTATCCCTGCCCATGAGCAGCTTAAGGATGAAAACTAAGATTTGGTAGTTTGCACAAAGTTCTCACCAAACCCCAAGATCTGCTGCAGTAAAAACTGGGCACTTTTTAACAAATGTTAGTAATTAACAAAATTGACTTATCTAGCCCAAGATCTTCTTTAGGGCAAAAGCCTAGTTTTTTAAAATCTATGTTGGAAATACAGTAAAAATAAAACTTACCAACCCTAACATCTGCTGTGGACCAAGTTTGTCTAAAAGGATATGAAGGTTAGTATTTTAGTAGAAATGATTACCTGAAAGGCAGCTTTGTTTGAAAAAAATTATTGAATCAAAACAATACTTACCAAACTTTGATCTACTTCAGGTTGGTGATCAGTTTTTAATCTAGTTTAGTTATTTTAGTAAAAAAAGCTTACCTACCTTGATCTGCTGTGGACCAAGTTCAAAAAAAGGATTTGAAAAAGATTGGTAGTTTATTTAAAATGATTACCTGGAATTAAGCCTTTGATTGATTTTTTAAATGAATTGGCTTTTTTAAAAAAAATAGTTACCTTTTTAAATCAAGGTTAGCTTCAAACTTTAGAAAAATATGATTGCCTTGAATATCCTTGGTCTACTATGCTTAAATAAGTTAGTAGTATATGTATATTTTGAAGCTTACCTTTGAGTTGAAGTGAATCTATTAATTTTGAGTTGAGAAAGTTAGTATTGTGTTTAGTGAAGGCTTACCTTGGCTTAGTACATATAATCTTATCTTCTAAGCTTAAAATTATCAAATCATAGTAGATGATGGAATCTTGCTTTCCAATCATTATTAGTAAGTTTTTAAATGCATTTTTGAATGAATTACCTTAATAGCATACCAAAATAGTTTACATCTATTCCCATAATAATCTACTTTAATTTGAACTGCTGCAGGTAGGGATGCCGTGAGACACTGCCAAGTGTCCCACAACTCTTCCTGCAGCAGTATCTACTACCAAACCTTTCCTATCATATAGGCAGGATTGTTATTGTAGTTGGCCTAGTTTGGAATTTAAATTAGGAAAGATTTTCTAAGTAAAAACATAGTAAAAAGCTTCCTCTGGGACAAGAGCAGTCTATACTAGACAAGCGTGGTGTGGCAGGTGGGATGCCAAAAGAACAAAGCTGAGCTTTGCCCTTTTAAAGCATCCCACCTGGGTATGCGTCTAGGTATCCTAGATACAATCCTTTTTTTGTTTTTTAAATCAGTGGCCTTCTAAAATCTTTATCTTATACTCTAGTTGGTAAAAGAAAATATGTGTCAGGCTGGCTGCCAAAAGAGCAAAGCTGTGTTACGCTCAGCTTCACTCTCTTACGGCAGCCTGTTGGTATGTGTTTCCAGTTATAGCTGGTAAATAGTGTTTAATTGTGACTTTCTTCTGGTATGCCTTTCTAGTCTATAGTTTGTAAAAAGAAATATATGTCAGGCAGGCTGCCAAAAAAAGTAAAGCTGTGCTACGCTCAGCTTTGCTCTTTTATGGCAGCCGCTGTTATCTATTTCTAGTATATAACTGTAAAAAGCCTTTATTGTTGGTAGGCTGGCAAAAGAGCACAGCTCTGGTATACTTAGCTTTACTCTTTTACAGCAGCCCAATGATGTGTTTCTGGTCTCAGTGTTGATAATTAGCTTTGTTTGAATTAGAGATAATTATATATTATTTACAATGTTTTTAGCCAGGGTCAAAAGCTTAGCAGAAATCACTGAGTTAAAGCTAGGAGTAGTGGGCAGGGTACCAAAAGAGAACAGTTGTGTTACGGTTAGATTTCTTTTTTAAAGATGCTCTCTGGTATCTTTCTGCTACTATAGCATAAATGTGTTTTTTTAGCTCAGTAAAAAAATCTTATTTTGTTCATTATTATAGTTTTCCAAGATGATTTAGTGGTACACAAAGTTTAAGTTATTATTATAAAAACAATAGTTGTTATCTGTTGTGCAACTTACATTAGAGAAATATAAAGAGATGCTTAACCACTTTCTCTATTAAAATGTTAGCAGGGTCTATTTCATTCTTCTATTATGGATTATAATTTTGACATATGAGATGAAATATTTAATAATTCTTACATTATCTTAAAACTACATTACTTTTGAAATAGTTTTTTATTTTAAATAACAATTTATGAATCTTAAAGGACAAATCAACACATTTATAAAAATTCCAATCTTATTACATAAATATATATTATTCTCTGGCTTAGTTGATGTAGTCATTAAGCTTTACCATATCATACAAAATTTGTAACTGAATTATGTATGTTTGGTTATTATAATTTTTTATTCTGAAATAATTTTATTGTATTATACATCTAAGATAATTTTTTATGCCAGATAGATACCCATAGTAGCTTACACTTTTTTTAGCAGTATCTGAGTTACTTGTGGTTATTTTCTAAAACAATTTATTGTTTTTCTATTTGACTGAGTTCAGTTCCTCTACCATATTTATTCTTTTAATTTTTAGTAAAAAGCTTAGAAAAAAAGCCATCTCAATTAAGATTCTTTTTTAAAGTGGTGATGTTTAATTCTTTAGGTTTTTATTTTTGGTAAGTAAATAACAAAAGAGTTTTTGACATAGACATCTAGATAATAAAAGGCTAATACAAAAAAGCAAAAAGTATCTATTAAAATACTCTTTTTATTTAGCAGTATAGTTTTTTAGATCCTTTAAAGTTGTAAAGTTAAAAAATACTTTTGGAATTGTGCCTTTTGGATAAAAAACTGAAAAATGTTACCAAAAACTTTATTTTAACTCTATAAATAAAATAATCTAAGTATATGCCTTGTTTAGATCATCTAAAAGTTCCTGAGTGATAATAATATGTAGTTTTTTGCAGTAAAACTTTAAAAAGGAGACAAAAAGTAAAATTTTAATATTATTAAGTGCAAAAAATTAAAATAAAATAACCAAAAGATAATTTTAAGTAAGTGATATGTTTTTATCTAATATTTCTATGAATTATGTAAAGAATATTATTTTTTAAGTGATTGTTGAATCAAAAATGATTGAAAAAAGTAGATATTGTCATGAATGACATTTCAATACTTGTATTGCAAACCCAAGAGTCAAACCCCAATCCCCTGAAGGCAGATCAGACCCCTCAGGACAGTCCAGGACCCGCCAATCTGCTAAGTCACAGACTCAAATTGCTAAGTTGCCCCATGGCCCACCGGCCTAATACTGAGGATTCCCCATATTTTACCGGATTGTTGCCAAACCAGTGCCACTAGAGACCCATACCTACACAGGAAATGTGGTCTGCCTAAAGGAGGTTGGGAAAAAACCTGTCACTAGCCCTGCCAACAAACACCAGCTGTTGCCAGTCTCCAGTCCAGAAAAGGTATTGCAATTGGCCAACTCAGGTGACATGGTGAACAACAGCGGCAAAACAAAGCACTGCCACTTCTGTTTGCCAGAGCCAGTCCAGCCAAGAACCGCCAAACTGGTGCCGCTGAGGGCCCAGACCTACGCAGAAGCCGTGACTTGGGTGAGGTCCCCTACTAGCCCTTCCAATAAGCACCAACTGCTGCCAGTCCCCAGTCTAGAAAGAGGAATGCAATTAGCCCGCTCAGGTGACATGGTGAACCAAAGCAGCAAAATTAAGCATTGCCACTTCTGTTTGCCAGAGTGTACCCAACCAGAACCTGATGCCCTCCAGACCCTAAGCCAAGATCCATGCCCTACCGGCAAACCACCTATGGACCTGAAGCCTGCAAAAAGCAAAGAAGCAAAATCACATGATATAAGAACACTGGCAGTGTGGTGATGACCGCATTGTCATTTTCAATAATAAAGTTTATGAACCTTTGGTTTGAACAAATTCTACCCTATCTAGTCTTAGTTATCTTTGATCTTAATTCTGGCCAAGTAGACAACCAGGCTGCTGCCCTCTCCAGAGACCAACCTTCAAAAACTGCCCCAGGCATTATACTGTCCCCCAGGAGCCCCCTTTGGACCTGTGCACTTTACTGAATACCCGCCCAACCTGGCCTATTTGGAGTACAACATGGAAACCATCCTCATTGCTGACCCGTTGGCAAGGACTAGAAGTACCAAATGCATAGGACGCAAAGGAAAGAGGATCAAGATGCCACCCTTATTGTTTAAGGACAAGTACAACTACCTACCAGCGGACTTTGTTCCCATGACTCCGCCATTAACCCCAAGACCAGACTGCCCACTGGAACCTACCACTGCAGCCAAGACCACCTCTACCCAACTGTTTGGAGTACTTTACATTACTTTGATAGGATTAGTGGATTCCATGGTCCTCAACTCTGGACCCTGGTCCTTTCTTTGGCAATATGTATCTTACATTATCAAGTTAGCACCCATTCTATGGTGGGCCTTACCCGCCGGCTTGGCTGCACCTCACCCTGAGCCGCCCAATGCCTCTACCTATGACTGGCTTCCTGAAATTATGACAATCTTCTACAAACATGGTAACCTGGGCCCCAAGATGTTGTTAACACTTGGGGCAACTTGTATGCTCTTTTTTGTGATAATCACTTATTACACCCATAAGACAATTACCTCCCTGATAATCTCATGGATGAAGAACCAACCTGCCAAAGAATTGAAAGACCCTGCACCTGGTGCAGAACCCCAGAACCCCGCCACATCACAAGTGCAAAATGTGATAGTGAACCAGATCACACCCAAGGTGGATATGCCCCAGATGGGCAAACTCACCTTAGAAGAAGCTTACTAAGCCATGCCTGTCCTCTGCCTCCACTTCCAAACCAACGCCAATGCCTACCCCAGTGACACTGAGAAAGTCTTAGGGGTGGCCGCCATGTTATCAGGAGACACACTGGATTGGTTCAGGAAAGCCACCGCTGAAGATGTTGAATTTTGCCTTGACTATTTGAGATTTGAGACCAAACTTATGAGCACTGGCAATGACAAAGACACCAGATACTATACGCTGAACTCTCTGTTAGAGATATGTCAAGCAAACTGCCCTATACAAGCCTATGTTGATGAGTTCCTTAAACTTAAGACATGCAATCAACTCAAAGATGAATTAACCGCCATTATCTTCAGAAAGTGAGTTAATTCAGCCATGAAAGACCTGTTGAAGCACCACCTGCCTACACTGAGCCTGGAGGAACTACTACCCCTATGCAAAGGCCTGAGTCTAAACCAAGAAGGACAGAATTTGTACCCTGCCCAAGCTGGCAGGGCCACAACACCCAATCAACCAGGAATATCCCCTGACAAGTTAAAACGCCACTATCAAGATGGGTTGTGTTTCTACTGCCATGAGGCTGGATACCTAACCAGGACATGCCCTAAGAAGAATACACCTCCTGTATCCTTGGCACAAATAAACACCTCTGCACAATCTTACAAACTCATCCAAGTGACCATAGACTGTGTGGGGATCAAGAGCCAGATTAAGGCCTTTATTGACACAGGAGCTGATGAAAGCTTCATTGATGCCAACCTGGAAAAGGAACTAGGATTAGAAGCTTCAGAGCGCAGTCTACAAGTAACCATGGGAAACAGTTCTCTGGACACTGGCTACAAATGTGAACAGGAACTTCCTTTGACAATTGGACAGAACGTATATCCAATCCCCTTGATCCTCTTGCCAGGATTGCCACATCCTCTATTACTGGCCAACTCATGGTCCAACAGACATGGTCTGATTCTAAACTATTGTGAGCAGACCGCCACTTTTGACAACCGGAGTCTTTTGATATTGTTCCATTCTGTATAAGCCATGGAAGAGCACCAAACAACAGACTCTTAACCATGAAGATGGAACCCAGCATTGGGACACTACCCACTGCCTTGCAGAAATAGGGCCATGTATTTAGCAAAGAAGAGGCCACAAAACTACCCAGCCACTCAATCTACAACCACGCTATAGATCTGCTACCAGGTACCCAACCATACCATAGCCCCATCTATAGCTGCAATCACTGTGAGCAAGCAGCCTTGAAAGCTTATCTGGAGGATATGACAAAAAAGGGCTTCATCCAAGTTTTAAAGGCCCCCTGCTTGTCACCCATGCTTTTTGTAGGGAAGAAAGATGGCAGAATGTGTCCCTGCGTGAACTACCAGAAGCTGAATAATATTACTGCAAAGAACTTCTATCCCATCCCCAACGCCAACAACCTTTGCAACATACTAACTGGAGCCCTGGTGTATTTTAAAATTGACCTGAGAGACGCTTTCAGCCAGATCAGAATCAAGGAAGGGACAAATACAAGATGGCTTTCAAAACCAGATGTGGGTTGTACAAATACCTAGTAATGCCATTTGGCCTATGCAACGCCCCCAGCACTTTCCAAAGAATGATCAACACTGTCCTAGAGGAATATCTTGACCACTTTTGTGTTGTGTACTTAGACAACATCCTCATCTACAGCAAGACTCACAAGGAACATCTACACCACCTGGACCTTATAATCAAAAAACTCTCTCAAGAAAAATTATATGCTAAGCTTAAGAAATGCAAATTCTTTCAGTCTGAAGTTGAATTCCTGGGATACATAGTGAAGACCAGCAGATTTACAATGGCACAGGACAAAGTAGAAGCAATAACGTCTTGGCTGATGCCCAAATGTAGGAAAGATGTGAGAAGTTTTTTGGGCCTGGAAAATTATTGCAGGGATTTCATCCAAAAGATTTCTCACATCACCCTGCCCCTGACCCACCTGTGCTCTGACAAGGTCACCTTTGTTTGGACTCCAGAATGCACCACCACCTTTGAGACCCTGAAACTTGCCTTCACCTCTGCCCCTGTCCTGGCCATGCCCAACCCATCCAAGCCTTTTGTGCTGGAAACCAACACGTCTGACTTTGCAGTGGGAGGGGTCCTTCTTCAGTAAGGAGGGAATAGTATGCTACATCCTGTAGCATATTACTCCAAGAAGATGCTGCCTGCTGAAGGAAACTACCCAATCTACAACAAGGAGATGCTTGCTATAATGAAGACCTTGAAACATTGGCACCAGTACCTATGTGGTACCAAGTTTCCAGTAAAGGTCCTAACTGATCACAAGAACCTGGTTTACTTCTTTAAACCCAGACAGCTGAACCAAAGGCAGGCCAGATGGGCCTTAGAACTGGCTGACTACACCTTGACCATTGACTACAAACCCAGAAAGGTGAATGTGGTACCTGACGCCCTGAGTAGAAGAGCGGTAGGACACACCATTTCAAAAACAGCATCTCAAAAAAGGCTATCTCAAAATACGCCATCTCAAATTTCTGCTATCTCAGTTTACTAGTAAAAACACCATTTTGATTTATGGCATTTCAACTAAGAAAAAATGGTTTTAAAATTTTAGATTTTTTGAACTCCAAAAATTACCCAAAAACCCCCAAAAAAATAAAAATTTAAAAAACCATTTCTAGGCTTAAAAAGGCCTCAGGATTCCAAATATGCAATAAAAAATGGGGGCAATTAGTAGCAACATAGTTGCGTAAAGCCCAAAAGTTAAAATAATCCCTAAAACAACTATTTTCATCTATTTTAACTATAAACTATACTTTAAAATAAGCATACAATTGTACCAAATACTAAATAAAACTAAAATAATGATAAAATTAAAGGAAATAAGAGAGAAGATAAAGTATTGTTTATTGGAAAAGAGCTCAAACATTGGTAGAAAGAGCAACTGAGATAGCTTGGAGATGCTCAAGCTTGCTATCCTTGGGATAGTAGGCAAGGACCACCTTGCTGATTTCAATGTACTTTTTCACCGCTTTGGTCATCTTGTGGGGATCACCCTTGGTCTTCATGCCAGTCTTGAAGAGGCGGGCAGAATGGCTTGTTGGGTTTTGAGGTGGACCATGATCTTATTGAATTTTGGCTTCTGGACCCTGACTCTTGTGGCAAACTGGCTATGCCACCCTTCAAGGGAAGAGGTGGTCTTGATCAACCTGTCTTTGACCTGCTTATAGCAGTTCCAGGTGATTGAGCCAACGCCTTTTCTAATGTGACATGCTCCTTGGAAGATGCCAACCCATTGAGTCTCAAAATACTCAATAAAGGGTGCAAAGGCTGCCTGGTTGGTCTGGATATAGGGATGACAGAGGAGGGCATCATAAAATACATTGGTCTCCTCCTTTTGCACAAGGGCAATAGCAGCAAAGCAATTAAAAACGTCCTTTGCTTCTTTGGTGCCTTTAGTGTAGAACAGCTCATGGAGGTCAGAGCACTTTTGGAGGTGGCGGCAGAGTGCCTGCCTAAAGTGGAAGTAGCATCCCTGAGGAGAGCTCTTAAAGACACAAATAATGGCATTTGCCTGAGTCTGTTTGAAATCCACTAATAGATATTTGTGGTAGGGAAGGCTTTCAGGCTTTTTCTTGGTTGGGGTGAGAGCGTCTTCTTCTTGGGAGATGGATTTTTTCTTACACCCTCTAGCCTCCTTGGGCTCCTCTTCAATTGTTGGGAGGGTTTCATCCAGTTCGGCCTTTAAAATTGTGAGTGCCTGAATATGTTTCCTGCTTCTTATTTTGGAGGAAAAAGAAGACCAGTGAAAGAAGCAGATTTCCAAACTGCCCATGGATATTCCAAAGCTGACTAAAGAGCTTTGGGCAGGTGGAGAAAGTGCCATCTGCAAGCCAGGTCTTGCACTTGGGGAGGTTGCGCAGATCCTGGCTTGTTGCAAAGCAGATGATACGCTCTGGAGCATGTTGACCATCATCATGGAGGAGGAATCTCTCTTCATGGCAAGATAGTTTTTGCTCCTCAGTAATGATCAATTGATCAATGGAGCTTGCACTGACGCCTTCAGTGCTCAGAGCATATCTTTGATCAGTAAAATATCTCTTTATTTTTAGGCGCCACCAACAGTTGCTAGTTGGGTATCATTTAAATTGAAGAGCGCATTGTTGATGACCTCAGTTGCAGTTTGATCCTTTGTGGTTGGGATCACCTGGCAAAGAAACCAGTGGATAAGTTGATAGAGAGGGTCAAAAGGCTTGGCGCAGTTGTGGTTAACAGTAAGGGCCTTAAATCTGGTGAACCCATAAGTTGTGAGCAATGCTGGGCAGCCAATGTTATCACATTTGAAATGATGTTGGCAGATGAGCTTCTTCTTGTCATTACAGCTGAAGCTATAGCCCTTGTAGACAAAACTGGCTCCCCCTTTCTTTGTCATAATTGGATAGCTGATAGGATATGTTGTTGGCACAGCAAAGGTGCCATTTTGGTTGCATATATTGTGGATAAAGTTAAGATCCCAGAGCTTAATTGGCTCATATGCAGGAGCACCAGGCTCAGGCTCCTTCTCCTCTTCATCCTTAGGCTCTGAAGTGGGGTCAGAATGGCAATTGAAGTTAAACAACTTCTCTTGAGGATCAGATGGGGAATAAAAAAATGGAGAATTGGGAGGGGTAGGACTGTTTCCCTCTTGTTCAGGTGACGGAGTTGGGGTCTTGGGGGGAGCTTTGGCCTTAGAAGGCTGCTCTTTGGGGTTGTCTTGGCCTTTTTGGCCTTGGGCAGAGTGATTCTGGACTTTGAGGCCTTGGAGGCCTTAGGCGCAGCTTTGGCAGTTGACTTGGAAGGCATCTAAAAGTGAATTAGTATCAAAATATGAGCAATTTGGGGGTTGTTTTTAAAGAGAAAAATGAGAATGTTTTTAATATAAAAGTATCAATTTTTTTACATAGAATTGGAGAAGAGATCAAAAAAATATACTATCAAAATTTAATGTTTTTTATTTTGTAAAATAATTTTTTATTAGTAACACAAGTAGGCAAAACTTTGAGTTTTGACTGAAAACTTGCTTTCAAGATGGTGTTTTTGAAGTGACGTAATTAAGGTGCTGTAGCTCAAAAACATAGTGTTTTTGACCATTTTTTATATTAAATTAACAAATCTACGGTGGAGCTACCTCAACTGAGCCAAAGAGTAAAATTTGAATTTCTCAAAAACTAGATTATACAACTGGGGTTAAAAAGTACCCAGTTGTTTAGAGGAGATCAAACAATATATATTTGCAAAGTTTCATATTTTTTCTTACATTTTTTGCTTTAAGTGGTTTTAGATGTGAAACTATACTTTTGAAAAGTGGAAAGCAAGAATTGCGTGGGGGAATCAATATAGCGTAGCCTGGCGTCATAGGTAATTTCCCCTTATTTTTCCCTATTCATTGTGCGCCTTGAATCAATTGGGTGAAATGAAACTTGGTGGAATTTGAAGTGACGTAAATTGAAATGGCGTAATCACCCCCTTCCATATTAAAATCACTATTAAAATATTTTATTAAGAAAACCCTTATCAATGTATCCATGTATAATAAAGTTATAAATTACATATAATAAAACTGGTTTTTTTTACCCATCAATGACAATCACTAGAAGGACTATCATAGTGGCGTCTATTTAGGTTGTTCTTATTATAAGTGTCTTAGATTAATACTATAGGAACATCTTCTGGCACTATACCACAGGCTTTATTTTAGTTCAGGTATAAGCTTATTTTAGCTTAAGATAAATGGCATAATTTGAAATGACATAAAGTCAAGATGGCGTAAACATGCCCCACACTAAGTGATTTCATATGTAAATAAAGTTAGCAAAATAAGATTTAATTAATATGACTCAAACTGATGGAATTGAGATGGCTTACATTTGATATGCTGCCTTAAGAAGATATATGTAAATTTTAACTATTTTATTGTTCATTTTATTTTTTTGTGATTCAAAATCACTAACGTAAAAAATGCCATCTCAAATTAAATTTGAGATGGCATTTTTCAAGATGCTGTTTTCAAAATGGTGTGTCCTACCAGAAGAGCTGACCTGATCCCTTCCTCTACAGAAACCAAGGACTACAACACTCATCTACTCCTTGACCCTGCCAGCCTAGGCATCCAACTGATGTACATGAAGATCATGTCCCGCAAACCTGACATAATTAAGGCGCAGAAACAAGACAAATACTCAGTGGAACTTGTTGCCAACTTGACTTCAGACCCAGAGAGCCGCCACCACAAGAAAGAATTCTTGCTAAAAGGATCCGCCCTGCTATTACACAACCGGATCTATGTACCAGAAGGTGAAATAAGGACCAATGTACTCATTGACTATCATGACTCAGAGATGGCCGGCCACCCTGGCATACTCAAGACACTCTGAGGAATTAAGAAGAATTACGCTTGGCCCTAACTGGACAAAGACGTGGCCGCCTACATTGAAGGCTGTGAGACATGTGGAAGAACCAAGCCCCGTAGATCCAAACCTGAAGGCCTGCTAAGACCACTAGACATACCAGAAAGACCCTGGCATTCTGTTTCAATGGATTATATTGTAGAACTGCCCCCCTTCAATTTGTTCAACGCCATCCTGGTCATGGTAGATAGGTTTACTAAGATGTCCTACTTTATTTCTACCACCACCCACTGCACTGCTGCAGAGACAGCTAGACATTTCCAAAACTGCATCCTAACCCAACATGGCACTCTGTCAGAAATTATCACTGATATGGGCCCTCAATTCACCTTAAATTATTAGACCCAAGTGATGAAGGACTTAGGGGTAAAACGCTGTGTATCCACCTCATACCACCCACAGACCGACGGCCAGACTGAACAAGTAAACCAAATACTTTAAAAATATCTACAATGCTATGCCAACGCTGACCAAGACAACTGGGCTGAGATGCTACCCATGGCACAGTATGCCTACAACAGCAAAGACTATGCATCTACCAGAATGTCCCCCTTTAAAGCCAATTATGGTTTTGACCCATCTTGGGACCCCAGTATTGGTAGTAAGGAAATAAACCTGTCAGGAAAAACCTGGATTGAACAGATACACGACATCCAACAAACCTGTCTTAAGAACCTGACCTGTGCAGTCCAGACTTATAAGGCTTTTGCTGACAAAAAAAGGATCCCTGGGAAACCGTTGAAGGTAGGAGACAAATTCTACTTGGACTCTCAAAATGTGCCTCTGACTGTCCCCTGCCAGAAGTTAGCCCACAGAAGAAGCAGCCTCTACAAAATCATCAAGCTAGTAGGTGAAGTAGCATTTGAACTAGAATTACCCCCTTGTGGAAAATACATAATGTCTTCCACCGCGTGCTTCTATTCAAGAAAGAAGGGAAATCCCTCCCCCACCAGAAACTCAAGACTGAACCTCCTCCCATCCAAGTAGGACGCTCTGAAGAATACAAAGTTAAATATGTTCATGGAGACCATACCCACTATAAAACTCTCCAGTACTACGTCAAGTGGAAGGAATATCCACCCAAGAAAAGCACCTGGGAACCATTAAGCAACCTACCCAACGCCCAACTAGCAATCCAACAATACCTTGGGAAGAAGGCCAGGAAGGAAGGGACCCCCAGAAAGAAGGGGATGATGTCATGAATGACATTTCAATACTTGTATTGCAAAACCAAGAGTCAAACCCCAGTCCCCTGAAGGCGGATCAGAACCCCCAGGACAGTCCAGGACCTGCCAATCTGTTAATTCACAGACTCAAATTGTTAAGTTTCCCCGCAACCCGCTGGCCTAATACTGAGGATTCTCCAAATGGTTGCCAGATTGCCGCCAAACCAGTGCCACTAGAGACCCATACCTATGCAGAAAATGTGGTCTGCCTAAAGGAGGTTGGGAAAAGACCTGCTACTAGCCCTGCCAACAAACACCAGCTGTTGCCAGTCTCCAGTCCAGAAAAGGTATTGCAATTGGCCAACTCAGGTGACATGGTGAACAACAGCGGCAAAACAAAGCACTGCCACTTCTGTTTGCCAGAGCCAGTCCAGCCAAGAACCGCCAAACTGGTGCCGCTGAGGGCCCAGACCTACGCAGAAGCCGTGACTTGGGTGAGGTCCCCTACTAGCCCTGCCAATAAGCACCAACTGCTGCCAGTCCCCAGTCTAGAAAGAGGAATGCAATTAGCCCGCTCAGGTGACATGGTGAACCAAAGCAGCAAAATTAAGCATTGCCACTTCTGTTTGCCAGAGTGTACCCAACCAGAACCTGATGCCCTCCAGACCCTAAGCCAAGATCCATGCCCTACCGGCAAACCACCTATGGACCTGAAGCCTGCAAAAAGCAAAGAAGCAAAATCACATGATATAAGAACACTGGCAGTGTGGTGATGACCGCATTGTCATTTTCAATAATAAAGTTTATGAACCTTTGGTTTGAACAAATTCTACCCTATCTAGTCTTAGTTATCTTCGATCTTAATTCTGGCCAAGTAGACAACCAGGCTGCTGCCCTCTCCAGAGACCAACCTTCAAAAACTGCCCCAGGCATTATACTGTCCCCCAGGAGCCCCCTTTGGACCTGTGCACTTTACTGAATACCCGCCCAACCTGGCCTATTTGGAGTACAACATGGAAACCATCCTCATTGCTGACCCGTTGGCAAGGACTAGAAGTACCAAATGCATAGGACGCAAAGGAAAGAGGATCAAGATGCCACCCTTATTGTTTAAGGACAAGTACAACTACCTACCAGCGGACTTTGTTCCCATGACTCCGCCATTAACCCCAAGACCAGACCGCCCACTGGAACCTACCACCACAGCCAAGACCACCTCTACCCAACTTTTTGGAGTACTTTACATTACTTTGATAGGATTAGTGGATTCCATGGTCCCCAACTCTGGACCCTGGTCCTTGCTTGGGCAATATGTATCTTACATTATCAAGTTAGCACCCATTCTATGGTGGGCCTTACCCGCCGGCTTGGCTGCACCTCACCCCAAGCCGCCCAATGCCTCTACCTATGACTGGTTTCCTGACAGATATTCTAAGACTAAAAATACTTACCATACCTAATTTTTCTAAAAAAAAAACTTACAAACCCAAGATCTGCTTAAAGCTATTATCTTGAGGTGTGAATTTAAGTTATTAAAATTGAAATTGAAAAAGCTTACCCTGCTCATAAGTAACTTCAGGATAGTAACAATATTAGGCTGTTGGCACAAAGTTCACACCAAACACCAAGATCTGCTGCAGTAAAAACTGGGCATTTTTTTAAAAAAATCTTAGTAAGTAGTTTAATGACTTACCAAACCAAGATCTGATTCAGGGCAAAAGTCTGGTTTTTTAAATCTAGGTTGGAAATTTAGTGAAAATGAAACTTACCAAACCCAAGATCTGCTGTAGACTATGTCTATCTAAAAGAATCAAAGGTTAGTGGTTTTTTTGGAAATAGTTAACTGATGAAATGCAGCTAAATTTTAAAAAAATTTGAGAACCAAAACATTACTTACCAATCCTAATCTACTTCAGGGCAAGAATCTGGTTTTTAAAATCTAGGCTAGTTAATTTGATTTGATAAAAGTGACTTACCCACCCCAAGATCTGCTGCAGATAGAGCCCATCTAAAAGGATTTAAAGGTTAGTACTTTAAGGAAAATCTTACCTGAAATGCATAATTAAAATTAATTTAGAATTGAATTAGGTTTTATTTAAAATTATTACCTTTTTAAATTAAAGTTAGCTTTGAAAATTCAATGCTTGATCTTACCTTTAATATTTTTTTATCTTATGAGCTGAATAGTTAGTAGAATACTTATTTTAAAGCTTACCTTTGAGTTTGAAGTAAATCTAAGTTTGAGTTGAAAAGTTAGTATTGAGTTTAGTGAAGCCTTACCTTGCTTGTCAAGTCTAATCTTATCTCCTATGCTTTAAATCATCCAATCATAGTAGTTAGTGGTATTCTTTTTATCCAATGATGAGTGATTTGTGTTTTGTGACATCAGCTGTTGTCAGACAGGTTTGGACCCAAAAATTAACCAATCAAAATCAATAAAGACATATAAAGCTCCAATGAAAATCAATAAATTTTAATATAAATTTTTTAATATCTTACCTTTTAATCAAACTGGACTATTTTAAGTCCAATATGAATGCTTTTACTCCTGAATGACACTGTTGCAGGTCAGGATGCTGTGAGACACTGCCAAGTGTCTGACAACTCCTCCTGCGGCAGTATCACTCATCAGGATCAACCCATCATGTAGGTGTGATTCTTACTGTTGTCAGCCTTAAACAGATGTAAAAAAAGTAAGATTTTCTAAGCAAAAACATAGTAAAAAGCTTCCCTAACAACTGGAGAAGTCCTGAGGCAATAAATTTAAGGGATTTTGCATTGATGTTGTATTACCTTATGTCATTTCAGCATGGAATTGTCTCAATGCCCAGACCTGGCTTTGTTCAAGACATTGTTGCACAAAAGTGTCAACTACAACCTCCTTTGACAACTGTAGCTTCCTTAGGAAACTTCCTAACCCCTGCCATATCTATCTAGGCAACTATCAAAATACTTGTAGGCCGTACAAGTCTATCAAATTAAAAGGTACCCTTGCAATGTCTTTAATTTTAATCCCCTTTCCCCAATAAAATCTATCTATTCTTTCAAGAAGTATGTCACAACAACTGCCACCCCTACCAGACTCATTCAGCTCACCCTCCCAAACTAGCTATCTTCACATTTAAATGGGCACAGTATCTACCATTATTAAATGTATATAATAAAACTCATCCAACCCAAAAATTATAATTACAAAAATAACATCACAAAGGGAGCCAATTGTAAACCATACTATTGAACTAGTCTCCCTCAAGAAACTTCCCACAATTGAATAATTTACCATCCTTATAAAATATCAAGTAGTAAGATCATTCAATATATTATAGTTGGGTTGATATGAATATTGTTAAGTATTTCCTTCTGGGAAGTATATGAAACAAGATCAAATAAAAAATTAAGAAGAGATAAACACTTAATTTTATACAAAGGTAGAGTGTCATATAGTATCTCAAGAAGCCAAATACCAACTGTAAAGCAATCTTGGGATTAGTTTGGGAGTTTAAAGCTACAAAATGGCTAACAACTTTAGTTATACTTGCCAATATAATTAACTCTACCTATCTTATGTAAAATAACACTACAAATAATACAATAGAAGTGAACATGTAAATTTTTACTTTATTAAAAACTGGAATATGATCTATCCAGCAGCTGCAATCTTTCCAGGCAACTAGGAAATAATTGTTGGGCTTCAAGACACCTGTATCTTTTTATACTTTGATGTTCTCTATCCTGATCTTTCATAAATTCCAGGTGGCTGCTTGTGCAGGTGAACCAGTTCTTGTTAGCTACGCCTGATCCCATTGGTTGCCCTGGATTACTTATCATTACTGGCCTCTTATAGCATACATATGTCCCAACTACAGCTTGCACTCTTCCTGAAATGGTCTACTGGCAATCAGCAGTTTTCTGCTTTCTTGTGTACATCTTATAGTGCTTGTTGTGAACCAACTTTGCAAGTACTATTGATGGGACTTAAATATAGGTTATACATGATATGGAATGCAAAATGTAGGCTTTTTCTTTCAATCTGAATTTTTCAGTCTGTCTAAACTTGGATTAAGGTCAATCAGTGAGTCACCCCCGCCCCTACCAGCAATATGCTGCATTGGTGTCTTCACCAATGATACAAAGATCAATTCCTTTGGTATTCAAGGGAATTTCCTCTTTCTAAATAAATCTAATTTCAGAACAACTGGGTCAACCCCTGAACAAGGTTCCACTCAAACAGTTCTGTGACCTGCAACCCAACTTTCCCATGACTCAAATAGCCAAATCTAGCAACAGGACCTCATGAAAATCCCAGCATGACAGGCAACTCAATTTAGTGCTTGACTTGTTATTGTCAGGATCCTCCTGACATGAAATTACTTTTTGTTCTGAGATTAATTGATGTGTTTAAACTGTTGAAATGAGTTCAAGGCTTCTTTAAATAAGCTTTTATAATAACCTTGATTTAATTATGCAATTCTGAGTCCCCCAATTCATGTAAAGCCCTGTTTTCATATGCATGAAGATATCCACTTGTTTGTTTCATATCTCTCAATCTAGTGAACTAATCTTGATGCTTGAACACATTTCTGAAAGCCTGAAACAAGAGGATTTGAACAAAGCTATAATCCACACTATTTACAAATGCAACACTTGCCTTTCAATACAATTTTTCTTTAATACCCCTACTTCCTTTCAAACTTTAAGCACTAAGTGTATAAATTCTCCAATTCTCTCTCCACTCCCATATTCCAACATTCTCCTTCTTGGCTTCTCAAATAAATCTGGTTATTCAACCCTCTTTGATAAACTTCTATCCTACTTTCTTGTCTTGTCCTTTACTGTCTGGATAAGCCTGAGTTACTTGAGGATGGTCCTAAGGCTGAAGTTCTTGGTGGCCTTGCTCTAATCAATAATCCGGCTTCCAGCCCTGACAGCCATCAAAGATCTCCAACCCCTGATAAATGCTATCACCCGTCCCAAAAGATTGTGTAAAAGTTTTCCCATGGCTGATGAGCATACTTTTACTCTGAGACTTCCAGAAAGTTGCTCATTGCAATTTTTGCAATAAAGCGTTATAAATCATTGGTTCACTCAGGTCATCCTATATCTAAGTTTAGCACTTTTTTCATTTGCAGACTGATTTACACGGCTCTGTCCTCTTCACCAGCCAACCCCAAGAAATAGCGGACAAGCTGCCCAAGTTATACTGTCCATCAGGAGCACCCTTTGGTGAGGTAAATTTTATGGAATATCCCTCAAATCCCACTTACTCTGAGTTTACATTAGAAGAAATTCTAATTTATGGCTCTGAAGCCTGTACCAGATAACCTGAACTTATTGTATATGAAGGCAGGTGATACACCAAGCAGCCACCATTATTCTGCAACAGATACAACCATCTGCCCATGTACTTAGTACCTATGACTTCTCCCCTGACCTCCTGGCCCAACCGCTCACAAGAAACAGTGGCCACTGCTGAATCAAACTCCATCCAAGTTTTTGATGTCCTTTATTTAACACTCACAGGCCTGGTTAATTCCATGGTGCCTGCCAATGATCTTTGGGCCTTGCTCAGAAAATCTCTCTTCTACATTGTAAAGTTAGCTCCTATCCTGTGGTAGGCCCTCCCTACTGGGCCTGTGGGCCGTCTGCCTGCTAGCCAGTTTCCCTGAACCTGTCACAGGCTGGCTCTCTGACGGACATAAGAACATTAGTGAAGGTGGTTTATCTTTCAGTGTGGCTTGTCATTTCTCATACACTCTCCAATGAGTAGAGAGTGCCATTCTTTGTCTTTTTCTTTGAAGGGATTTTTCTCAAGTAAGGTTGGTATTATTGACCTACTTCTGCTACTCCTGTCAAGTATGTACATCTGGAAAGTATATAATATGAAATAAGAAGGAGAATTTTTTAATACATTGGTATCTTTATTGAATATTGAAGAGCGCTATATAGCAATGTGATAAGCTGCATAGCATCCATATAGATCATGATGGTCATGAGATTTTGAAAGTCCAGATCTTTTTAAGACTCAAATGCTTGATCCTAGTTTAATAACTGGATTTTGTGTTAGGGCCGCCTTTACTTGTTGACTGAGACATTTCTCAAAGAAAAGATTTTCCAAGAGGGAGTAATCAAAGATGCTGTGACGTTATCAAAGACAGCCGTAAATTGGTATGGCTTGGCCACTGTTGAAATTGTTCAATGCTCTATTAATAAAGATTTTGTATGAGCTGCCATCTAAAAAAATCTAATCCAAATTGATTGATCCATCTTCTGACTTTGGAGAAGGCTGTTCTCTAGATGGGATGGGACTAATTGTGTTAAATAGAGTTAGATAGATCCCCAAAAATTTCTGCAGAGTTGAATCTTATATAACTGTTCAAGTTGCTGGGGAAATTATTTCTATATGTTTTTCTTGGAAGAACTTACCTTCTTTTGAGTCTGTCTATCATGATTTCTGGATATTGACTAATTAACAGTTTCAACAAAATAACGCAGGCCAGCAGTTAATTGCTCTTAGGAAGAGTTTCAACAAAATAATGCAGGCTGCAGGTTTGTGGGATCAGTGATCAAATCATATCCTGGCATCAACATACTCATGCATTACAATTAAATGATGGTATATTCAATTACTGCTCATTAATTAATCCACCTCAACCACCACCTCAAACATGCTTCTCATAATAATTACTATTCTAAAACTTTAAATGAATTCTAGAACAAGAGGACTGTCATATGAACTGTCATCTGCATTACATCTAGAAGAGTCCAACATGGACTGGGCTGTCAGGCCAACCACTCTAAGATAAAAGGCTTTGAGCCTATTGTATTAGAGTAGTTCTTATTTAGTGAAACAATCATCTCTGTGAACTAGTAGCCAAACTCTGGCTAGCTAGCCCTGGAAGTTGTAAATTCACTGCCCCCTTTGGCCTTGGATAGGACTGTCTTTCCTTGTCACACAAAAAAGACTGTTCAAAGCCCAGCAAAACCACTTCATTCACTCAAAGATTTGGCTCACACTGTGGAAGAAAGATTTGTGTTGGCATACCCCACAGAACCCCCAGCTTTGGCTGTCCTGGCCTGGGAAGAAACACTGGTTAATTTGGACTATTTGCTAGCATGGTATTGTCCTCTCTTAAAAACAATCAGGAACACCCAATCAAATGGGGCCACATCTATGACCAGAAAGTTAAATGAACCTGAACTAGTTGAGGTGTCTTCCAGCCAATCAGGTGGATCCACAGAAGTTACCCTGAAACTTTCCAGCACCCCTGGCTCTGGCCAGCAAATTTTATCACTCAGCCAACCAAATGCAAGCAAATTAGTCATGTGACCACCCCCCCAGCAACCCATTCCCTTTTAACAATGCCAGGGATTTTGGGTCCCCTGCTTGTCAATTCTCAAATTTATTAAAGTTTTGGTGTTTGCACTTAATTTTGATCATTTTTTTTGGACTGAAACTAAGTTTTGAGTCCTTGTCATCTAGAAGATTAAAGTGTTAGTCATTCCCTTTAAACTTACCTTACCTTGAACTGCTTCAAACCCGGCACCTCTTCAGACATCCTTGAAAAAGGTGTTGGTGTATAGGTGTTGCTTCTCTTTGCTTTTGCTCTTTAAACCTGCTCTCAAACTTGAAATTTTAACTGATTTTCAATATAATCTCTACTATTATCTTGAATTTTCTTTAATTTATCTATTTTCAAACCTGCTTTTGCTTTCCCTGTTCCAAGACGCCTGAGTCCACATCCAAGCTTCCCAAACCACATCTGTTGCTTCCCCTTTGGCTTTTTTCTTGTGGCTGCCCTTTTTGGTTATTTTTTGTTGCTTAAAACTTTTAAAAATCCCACCAATCTCCTTAAAATTTTGCAGAGATCATTATTATGATACTCCCAGTCCTAAAATTTGTTGTGTTTTCTTTGGCCCCATTTTTGTTGCTCCTATGGTCAACTTTGCCAGACTTATGGTTTAAAATCACCTCTTCTGCTTGGCTTGTAAGCAAGGACCCCTCCAGTCTCTTAAATCTCCCAAATGGTCTTCTGTTTTCTGGGGAGGCCATGGTGAAGAGCTTGACTTGTGATGACCTGGATTTGGATGATGTTAACTATGCCTCCTTTGTTCCTGCAGGTGAGGAGGCACCAATGCCCTCCTTTCCTGATTTGGGGAAGAGGGATTCAGTGCCCTTATGCGCTCCTGTATTGTCTCCTCCCACTCCTACTTGTACGCCCTGGTTGCTTACCGGTATGGTCCTGATGGGACTGAATGCTTATTTCCCTCAGCTATCCTCCGTGTCCTCCCTGCGGTCCCCCCTTCAAGCAGCTGTCCCAGTTCTCCACTGGGCTGCATCCTGGTGGTTCATCTCACCATGATGGGAGCCAAACTTAGTTAGTTTAGCCCCCCTCTCTCACAGAAGTGGCCCAGGAAGACAGAAAGGATACCAATCTGTGGAAGATGACAAGTTAACCTTCTGTTAAAACTACCCCAAAAAGGATGGGCCTCCTGCCATGCGGACCTAATGCTACTTCAGTCTCTTTTAGCGTTGTGAGCTAACTCAGATAAAACTTGGGCAGGCAGGCTGCCTTAAAGCCAGTCCATTAGAATAAAAGACTGATGATTCCTTAACAACTTGATGATTGATCCAAGTCTTATTTCCTCAACGTGATCCTCTCTTAGGCTTTATTAGAGGAGAACAAAAGATGAACCTGTTGTCATACAGTATAATTATCTATAGTAACATATAGAGATAACTAGGTATGAACCTATATCCAGAAGTAGGAAGAACCATCCCAAATCCTCCGGGCCTTGGGCCCTATCAGACTTGCTACTTCTGATGGCAACAAATATTCTGGGCCAAAGGTTACGCCAAAATCACAGGTTTTCTGTACTTTCCTAAGGTTAGAAGACTTAGGATATCATCTGGCAAATGATAAAATACCATGGTCTGCAATTTTCTGACACCAACAAAGGCTGACAACAAATACAAATAAGCCTATAAATTAGTTCAGTTTAATGGCTAAAGCTGCTGCCCAAAGGGGTTGTTGGACACTTTGAAGTATCTCACAGCATCCCCACCTGTGGCAGTGTTAATAAAAGTAAAAACATATTTGAATGGACTTAATTTAATCCTGTTTGCCTAAAAGGTAAGTGGGTCAAAAATGATATAAAAATTTACTAATAATGATTAGAGCTTAGAATGCTTTCATCAACTATTATTGGTCAATCCCATAGATTTCTCTGCCAAACAGATAAAATTAGATTTACTAAGCCAAGGTAAGCCTTCACTAAAAACAGTCCTAATTTTTTCAATTTTAACACTGTAGATTTACTTCACAATAAAGGTAAGCTTCAAAATATACATATAATATTAACTGTTTTAAGCATAGTAGATCAGGGATTTTAAAGGTAAGCATGTTTTTAAAAGTTTGAAGCTAACATTAATTTAAAAAGATAATAAGTTTTTAAAAAAAAACCAATCATTTAGAGATTCAAATCAAAGCTTAATTCAAGTAAGTGTTTCACTCAATTTACTAACCTTCTTTCTTTTTTAAAGGACCTCCACCCCAAAGAAGATTAAGTTTAGGTAAGCTTTTTTAACTAAATTTACTAACCTGGATTAAGAAAACCCAGATTTTTGCCCTGAAGCAGATCTTGGTTTGGTAAGTGAATTTGCTAATTACTAACATTTTTTTAAAAATGTCCAGTTTCCACTGCAGCAAACCCTGGTCTGGGTAAGCTTTTTACTAACTTACTAACCTTTTTTAAAAAAGCACAAAATTTCCCCCTGTAGCAGATCATGGATTAGGTAAGTCATCTTTTCCAAACTACTAACCTTGATTTCAAGCTCCAGATTTCTTCCTACAGCAAATCCTGGGGTGGGTAAGTTTTTTAGAGTAAACAGATATTTCACTAAAAAAATGCTTATCTAAATTAGTTTTTTGATCCAACTAGCTTTTTTTACCCAAATTCAACTTTTTACTATTAAGATAATCTCTTTGACTTCATTACTTTAAACTTTTATTAGCTATATCTTTTAATATTAAGTTTTATCTTATTTTTATATGATTAATAAATATTAAAATGTATATTTCAAAGCTACTTAGTTTTAAATTATCTATCAAGAAATTATAATTTGTTTAAAAAATTTCTAAGCAATCTTCATATTTTAGGTGTTATAGTCAAGTTTTGTCTTATTATAAAAAACAAGAGTTCCTTGATTCTACTTAAAGTCTTTTCCACCCAAATAGAACATTTATTAATAATTTTTATTTCACTCTCATCTGCAAAACTCCAGCACCACATAAACTACTTTAATTATTTGGGATCCACTAATTAGGAATTCTCTCTCCAATAGAATGAAGGAGAGCTCCCAAGTTGAATTTGACTAGAGTGGACCCTACTGGAATCCCTATCATTAACATGTGCAAGAGGTGATCAAATAAGCGTAATCTCCCCAGGAAGAAAGTGAAGTGGTTTAACAGATAATAGACGCTGGTATATCCCAAAACTAACCAGGGGGCCTTGAGATGGATAATGGGAGGGAATTGTGCTGTTTCTACATATGGGGCATGGCAGCAGCGTGGTCCAAAATGATACCAAATTGAATCTTCTGATTTATAAGTGGGAGTTGGTTCAGGGGTTTTGAAGGTCACATTGGCTTGCCCATAACTGATTAACACATAAAAAGTCCATACAAGGAAGATGAACTTCATGTTGTTGAAGGGGAAACCTTTTGAATCTACTAATCAAGTTTTAGAAGTTAAAAATATAGATTTATTGGTTGGATAGAAATAAAAATTGTTGAGCAATTTGGAAAGGGAAAATTTCTCAGTTTAAATACTGAGATCAAGTGAAGGAGGGAACATAGTGGTTACCAGGTTATCCTGAAATAATTGATTGGAAAGTATTGCCTTGCAGGTCTGCAGCAGGCTGCAGCCTGCAATGCAAGAAGAAGAAGTAATTTGGGTTATTGCATTGCAGGGTACTTCTGCACTATGGTGGGAATAGTATTTTGGGTCTGGATGAGAACTATTTCTCTGGCTTGGTATTTTAACGTCCTGTGATTGGCTAGATGGTTCTCCTGAATATTGATAGTTGGTTTTTAAGCATTTATTTTTAGATTGATTGGTTGCTTCTGCAGTTGCAGGGCTCAATTTAAAGCCTATACAGTGGTTTACATTGGATTCATCATCTGAACCTTTATTTTTGAAATTTAGAGTAGAATTTATATATTCCATTTGGCTAGAGCTTTTGCTCTTGCTTTTGTTTTTGCTTTTGAAAGCGCATTTTTTAATTGGTTTTGAAGGTAGATTCAAATTGAATAATTCAATTGAACCATTATTGTTAATATTGTCAGTTTTAGCATTTAAAAATGAAATTTCCAATTTTTTCTTTGCACTAAGAGATCCAAGATTTGTTGCATTTTTTGTGAAAGGGATAGAATTCCTTACATTAATATATCATATAATATAACTACTATAAATCTTTTACCTTTCTTCTACTTAAAAATTAGAGGATTTCCCTTTTAAAAGATCACCATATTTAATTAATTTTCTGAGATAACAAAAAATATATTAGAAATTCATAAATAATCAATTTTTAGACCATATTACAATGGTTTAATTTTATGATGTTTTCTACTAAAATCATAAGCAATATAACTTACCAGAGAGTACTGAACCCACAAAAATAAATGCAATCAAACCAAATGCTATGAAGCTGAAATAACAACACATTATATTACTAAAAAGATTTAGAAAAAACACTATATTATCAAAAATCAGAGTACCTGTAAGTGCCGCAAATTATAAAAATTTGAGCCTGGGAGTCAAACCTGCAACCTTTGCTGAAAAGCAAAAACGCGGGCAACTGCGCAAACCCGCTGGGGGATTCAAACCTCCCACAAACCACCAGGGCGGGTGTAAACCCTCTCTCAAAAGAGAGATTGGTTTTAATTGACTTTTGTTAACAAAAGCCAATAATATGACCAGGGCCAGTTCACAAACTGGCTGGGGGGGCTAGCAGCCCCCAACGGTAGCAGAGCCACCAGCTCCTATACCATAAATTAGCTGGGTGGCTCCCAACCAACAATGAAGGATTTTTTCTGGATTATTCAGCAGATCCAGTGTCAACTGGGTCTGTTGAATAACTTGGCAAGTAAATCAGTCCTAGTTTTAACCAGTTCCTCTGAAAATAAGGCTCCTGTCCCCATCCAATCTTCCAACTTGAAAATTAATACCACTTCATCCACTGATGTCATGATGCATCATCTGCAGGACAATGTTTCAGTTTCCCCTGCCAATCAAATAAATCCTACCAGGGAAGATTCTCAAGCCATTAAAAACCCCACAATGCCTGCAGCTTCAAGCTGTTTCATTGGGTCAGGAATAGAAGAAAAGCAAATCAGTCAGGAGTATCCATCAGAAAATGATAACCCCTCCTCCCAGAAGCAAGTCCAAACTGCCAAGCATTCCCAGCCTCTAATGATTAAGCCAGATATAATTAGTCACTAATTAGCTTTCAGCAATCTGACCAGTCTTAAGATGAAACCATATGAGCCAAACCTAGACCCCAGAACTCCCCTCAGCCATGAGTCAATCAACCAATCCAATGGCCAAAGCTCAGAGAACTTCCTTTCATCAACCCAGTCTAAGAACTTGGGGCCATATCCCCTGTTCTCAAGAATTCCACCTTCATCCCCAAAGTACCTGTGACCAAAGGTTGGGCTACTAGAGCACTCCAAGGAGCTGCCAGTAGTTGCTTCCAAGAAAAACCATATGAGTGGTATAAAACCCACTTCCCTACAATCAAGACAGAAAAAGACAATGTTTAATAAAGTATATGGTCTAAAGAGTAGTCTTTGCCTTCCTTCCCCATATTCTTTTATCACCTTGGACAATTTCTTATCAACCATCTCAGTCACCAGCACTTTCATTAGTAAAAACCGTAGAACCTATTACCATGGACTACCAGCCAGAGCCCAGCCCTGGACAGACCAGCAACTACATCTCTCCCACTCCTCCTCCAATCCCTCAACCCTCTGCTGAGGTTATCCCTTATGACCACAGCACATATGGGATGGTCATTCTGACCATCCTTAGTCTTGCTTAGGTTGTAGTGCCTCACCTTGGTGCCTACTGTCCACTTGCAGCAGGTATTCTGTATTTGTCTTGCTCCTTGCCCATCCTGTATTGGGCTTTGGTGTTGCAATATCCTGAAGGGTGGACTCCTCCCATGACGCCTTGGTATGATACTACACCCGGCCATGACAGTACCACATAGAATTAACATATATGTAAAAAGAAATTGATATCAGTATGATAATAAATAAAATATGCAGTCACCAGCAAATAAAGACTGTATTTTATTAAAAAGATGTACTACAAAAAGAATATATTAAGCCTATAAACTACAAAATAATGGTTCAGGAACCAAAGAGATTTTTATAACATGTACTTGATTTTTATTATTATGGGTATTGTAATGTCCATTGGAGTGCAAAATATGTACTGAAAATAAAGAAATTAAAAGGGCTTCAGTTTCAATATGTGGATAAAAAATACAGTACTTTTCAGAGCTGTTGAGATAGACAACCAAAATCAAGTGCTGAGCACACAGAAGTCATGCACAAAACAAATCTTAAGTGGGCTAATTTTAATGTTAACATGTATAAATTGTTGATTTTTCTGTGTGCTAACTTGGTGTTTTATGTTTGGGTTTGTCTATTTATCTCATCAGCTCTTAAAAGTACTGCAATTAATCTTCAGTCTCTTAAATGTCAAAATATAATGCATAATAAAAGGGACAAACATCTAGTAAAGCCTTGATAATAGTATAATATAGTATTCACAAACCATAAACCCATAATTCTCTAATGAAAAGTATCAATCATAATAAAGTTATCATTTTTATATTAAAAAATTACTTTACATGTCATTAAATCATCTTTTAACAACCAGAATAGTAAATAAAATTTAAAAAAGACATACTGAACTACCAAAAAAATATTTCAGCTGGGGAAGAAGAAAAAGATAACTTTGTGAAGCTGAGGATAATAGGGCTGAGTTAGCATAGCTTTTTTCTTTTGATAGCAATCTCACTGCTCAACTTTATATACTCATTGATTTCTAATATTATTTCAATGACAAATCAAAATTATTGCTGCTAAGAAAACATAAGGGTACCCCCATCTTTAAATAGCTTTTTACAAGGTATTTGACCAGAAACACATACCGTTGGGCTGCTGTAAAAGAGTGAAGCTGAGCGTAGCACAGCTTTGCTCTTTTGGCAGCCAGTCTGACACACCTTTCCCTTTACCAACTAGATTATAAGATAAAGATTTCAGAAGGCCACTGATTTAAAAAACAAAAAAGGTTTTCAGCCAGGATACCTAGATGCATACCCAGGCAGAATGCCTAAAAGGGCAAAGCAGGCGTAGCTCAGCTTTGTTCTTTTAGAATCCTGCTTGCCACACTACGCTTGTCAACTTTATCTTATTGACCCTATTGTTTTTCTTTTGGTTAGCCAGCCAGCTCAGCTCAATATGAGATACTTAGTGAAGAACAAATATGCATGTCACTATATAGCAAGTAATAGATACCATTTATCAAACTTCTGTAAGAATTAACCTCATATGCTGAGATTTAATGTGGAATATATAAGCAGTTAGAATATCTGTCACAACAGGAGCTCTACAATGTGAATAACACTGGTAAAAGATCTCAGGGATAACAAACTTTCACATTGATATATGTACAGGCATACTCTAAAATGGACAGAAAAATAGATTTTTACCTTTTTTATGCTTATGGAACATATCCTTAAGATAATATCCAGGCTGTCCTTTTGAAAACAGAAAGTGCTAAGCCAGCTATTCCATCCTTTAAACTAGCTTCCCTTTAAAATAATATAAGTGGCTGATAAGATCAAGGTAGTGTGTTAGTATCACTTATTTGGATAAATTGCACTATTGGCTGCTTACAGTAGTTTTAAAAGCTATGGTGACAACCAAAAATACCTCAGATTTAAACAAAATCCAAGTTGCGCAAGATTCAGGATTCAATTAATTTATAAAATTTCA
>QTSX02003805.1:0-108783 GCA_014839935.2 Entomophthora muscae | reverse complement strand
CATATAAATCTGGAGCCATGAAAATGGATAAAATGCCTCTGTTCCTAAATTGGATAGCTGTTGATTGGCTGTTAAACTGATATTTTTCTATTTTAGGCTTCTCATACTATACATCTTGTATGAGTTCATTTTGTTTTGTGCTTGTGTAATCTCGCTTCTAAATTGCTCAAATTTTGTTTCATTTTGGTCCTTCTGTTGGTGCCTCATATGAATCCTGCTTGGATTATAATATACTCCGGAATAGCATCCATCTATTTCACTTGTTGTGTCAGTTCATTTTGTGTGTGGTTTGAACTACACTGCTTGATGTTTGCTTTAATTTTGTATAATGGGTTAGTGAAATTTTGTTTTTGGCTTGACAGTTCATTTATTAACCAAAAATATTTAAATTAATTGAATCCTGAATCTTGTGCAACTTGGATTTAGTTTAAATCTAAAATCAGTTAGTTTAAATCTGAAGTATTTTTGCTTGTTGCCATAGATTTTAAAACTACTATATGTAAATTATAATATTATTATATCTAAATATATTACAAGACATTAGTTAAAGTTGCAACCACGTCAAATATTAAAAATAAATTAAAAATGTTTTTATTTATTAAACCGTCGAGTGTGGGTTTATTTATCACATAGATAAACATTGAGAATTGAATTTATCTGCATTATGCGGCCTGATCCACTATTGTTCTAAACAAATGATTGTTTAGAACTCAAATTATCTTTCCCTTGTAATGTGATTTGGTAAGCATATTTGATATAATTGACCTGTGTCCTAAGTACTAATTAGTAAGCAATACATGAAAATCATTGGTGGTCATGCCGTGTGGCTATAGTGGCACTGAAATAACAAGGATCAGATGATGACATGCAAGGTCCAATTTGTGGCTTAAAAAAGCCAAAGTACCATCAACAATTCACAATTATTTAAATAAAATAATTTATTTCTATCTTTTTTTTAATTTATTCATTTGTTAGCGCAAAAGCCAATAATAATATTCAGTGCATTATAATAAAAATATTTGTCCTTGTACCTAGTATAATTAATTTTACTTACCTTTTCTATGTATTCTTATATGTCTATAATATATTCAAATGTCACATTATTATATATAAATAATAATTGTTGAGTCCTAATAAAAAAAAACTAAATAAAACCTGGAGCACCCATTTATCTGATTGGCTCAGAGGCCAGGGCTTTTGGGAGGAAGGATTCCAAGTGCTCATAGAAAGACCCCACCACATTGGGTGGCATTGCAAATTGGCTGACCTCAAGAATATTGAATAGATCCTCAGTGTCCTAAGAAAGCCTTGTTTCACCTTATTCTTGATCCAACCAAACACCTCCTCAATTGGATTCAGGAATGGGGAATATGGCGGGAGGAAGAGAAGTCTCATTGGACAATTGTTAAATTGGTGGCTGGAGGTGTGATTTTTTTTTGTCAATGGGGGGAATTTGGACACAACCAGATCCACTTTGTGGAGCCCAACATTATCAAGCACAACAACGTTGGTTGTGCTGCTGTAATTTATCCGCAGGTACTCCTTGACGGCTTGGAGAAAATTGAGAAAGGTCCTGCTGTTATGGGAGCCTTTAACCATCTGATACTGGTCCAACCTGCAAGGACCAAGAAGCGCAACCATGGTATAGGTCTGGGAAAGGACAGCTGCACAATGGGCTACACTGTCCTTGGACCCCTTCTTGACCCACCCATGCCTAGACCTGAGTGAGGAGGAAAACAACAATTTGTTGATGTAGAAGAACTGGACATTCCCAGTCTCCTTTTTGGGCCAGATATGTCTCAGCATAAATGTGTTGATCCTCAATGGTCTTCTCATTGTTTCTGTTGTGCAGAGAAACACCTTTTACCTTCCAAAAGAAGCTCTGATTGATCACTGATTGATAAACAAGGGTTTTTGAGACAGAAAGCCCAAACTATGTGGTAAGAATTGATTGGACAGCAGTGAGTCCAGGTGGCAATCCTTGGTAACTCACTGCTTGATTGCATTGATATGAACGGGCTGAAGTAGGCTGGGGTGCTGCTTATCCTTGGCAGATTTTACAATTTGCCCGGTGTTGCCATACTTGGTGTTGATGTTGGAAATGTATCTGGCTGTGACACCAAATTGGGACGCAATATCCCAAACTGCCATTCCCCCATTCAAGCAGTTGAGGAGAGCTTCACGCTTACTATCTGTCAACCGACACCGGCCCTTGGTAGGTACCACAGCATCCTGGCTACCAGGCTCAACACAGGGGATGGGGACCTTTGTGTAGAAAGTGAGATCACGCTTGCTTGCAGTGGTGCTGTCAATGGTTGAATACATAATAGTTTCAGATGGTTCCTCAGTTGTGGCCTTTGGCTGATAGGAGGTGTCAAAGACGCGGGGGCAAGAAGTAGCAACTCTTGGGTCAAGAGTGCGAGGCCAGGTGACAACTGGTTATACAGTAAAGGTGTAAGTAACCTCAGTGTTCACGGTGACCCTGGTGTAGGAGACTTTGGTAGCAGGCCTTGAAAGTGGCTTCTGCCTGGAATTCAAGCTGGTAGTTCTGGCTTGGGATGCGGGAGGTGGTTGGCTGGAAATGACACCTTGGGAGGCCTGTGTGTTGGCATGACTCCCCTTGAGTTGGGTTCTGGGTCTGTTCTTGGACCCTCTGGGACGCCCTTGTGGATAGGCTGCCCCGCAGGCTGGTGCAAGAGCTGGTTGGGAATGCAACTGACAGTCCATAAAAATAAAATAAAATATATATTTTAGATTAAATATGTATTTATTTAGAGTTATTGGTTTAGTTGTGGGTAGTTGTTTTCTCTTGATTTAGCCTTGAAAAGTAGCAGAGTTTCTATATCCATGATTTGAAGTGAATAATACTGTATACTTTCTGGGTTTGGCTGATTTTAAAGTTTAATAGCTTTTTATGTCTAATTATGGTTATTGAGATTGGATTTTTCATTTAATTTTAGTTGTGGTGGAGTTTCTTTATTTGGGTTGGTGTTTTCTAGTATGCTTACTGTACATTAAATTTGGATTCCAGTTCCTGCAATTAATATCTGAGTTTACTAGTGGCATTCAAAAGTGATTTGAAATTTGGTTCTTGGATTTGACAATCCCGCAATTTCAAAAAACATAGTAAACTTAATGAAAATGGCTGATGGTTTTGAACGCTTCAAATCTGATTCCAGTTGATTCATTTTGTCCATTGAAAATATGCAGTTTGACTTGAACTTTGCAAAGTGTCTATGAGTTCCCGCATTTTCAAATATTCAAATAAATACTCAAAAAAATCAATTTAATTAAAAAAAGACCATCCCTCAAAAGTGATTCAAAATTTGGACCAAGGATTTGACAATCCTGCATTTTTACGTTCAGGTTCTGAATTTACAGTATAAATAGCTTGGCTCTGGGTTGTGCTAGCTTATACTCTTTCTCACATGTAGCGATATTATTAGCTTGTTAAATCACTCATACAAGAACTATATTAGCAGGCCCTCTGAGGACCTGCAACCTTGGCACTCATGTGCTAGTGTTTTTGTGTTTGTTTTAGTTGTGTAATATTTTTATTGAAATTAAATAAAAATAAGAATGGTTTTTGTATACCATCTTATATTTGTTTATTTTTTTTGGCTAATTAGGATTTTGGGTTGCATAAATAATCACATATTGCCTGTTTTATTTGCATCTTTTCTCTAAATTTGGCCAATTTGGCCCCAATAATATTATTTGACATTCATTTTATATCATCCCTTCACTTTGCACAACTTTTACACCCAATAAAAAATACTCTGGCAATAAACATCCAATATTTGCTTCATTTTTTCTGGATTAATTTGGGTACCAGCAATATGATATTGGAGCAAGTGATTTGTCTTTGACTGTTATGGGTCTGATATGATAATGTTCTTATTTCTGTGTGTGAGTTTTGTATTTGGTGGGTGTTTTTCATGCACCCTGCTTAAATGGGGCTGGAAGATTTTCCATCAAATATTTTTTAGTTGACTGATTTTCAGTCAAATCTATTCCAACTATAATTTCCTCCATATGTAATTTTTAACTTTACAATAAATCAAAAATCCATAATAAAATGGCCTTTTATATAGGATTTTCTTTTTGAACCTTTTAATATTCCTATTTTATTTTCTGGCAGTGAAATTCAATTTAATTAGCTTTTAAAAAGGTAAAGAATTAAAATCAAGCCCCTTAAATACTGAAAAAATATAGTTAAAATAATTGTGTGTATAAAGCATAGGCTTCATTAGTAAATAGAGTGTTTTTAAATTTTTGTTTTATTGTAAAGTTAAATTATATATGAAAAATTTTAGTTGGATCAAATTTGACTGAAAATCAGTTGCCAGAAAAATATTTGACAGAAATCTTCCTGCCCCGCTTAAAACCTAGTGAATATAATAGAAGTTTGGATAAGTGTGAGTTGATTTGCTTGTGTCTTGATATCCTTATATTATTTTAAAAGTTTAGTGTGTCATTTGTTTAATATAAATGTTGTGCTTGACTTGCTCATTAACACCCATATTCCTGCTAATATATATTGAATTATGTTCTGATGTTCATATTTGTTTGGTGTGCAACTTGATTTTTCTATCTTAGAAGTTGTGATAAGTACAGTATAAAAGATTATCTTCAATTTCATTTGATTGCATTAATAGTATTAATTGTGAAACTGAAAGTAAACCCCATTTTATGAAATTGACTACAAATAATATCAATGTAGAATGTTAAAGATTAATTCCTACTACATGCAACATTTCATGACCTCTTGCTTTAAGATTTTTTTACCAATAAAGGTTTATATTTATATAAATAAGATTACAGTTGATGTGAAAAATAACAGAAAGTTAGTTTTTAGTGCCATAGCAGAAAAACAATTGCCAATAAAAGATTTCTTCCCTGTGCTGGGAGGATGAGGCTCTCAACGTTACAAAAAAAACTAGATTGATAATTATGACCAATTTAAACTAATAAAGCATATCCAGCTATAGTTAGCACAAAAAAGAAAATGTGAGAAATAATTTGGAAGCACAATTTTTCAATTTTCATATTTTAAAAAATTACATAAAAATTGGAGACGGCTTTCTTATGATGAGCAGATGAAATTCTCCTTAACTGATTGAATATTGTAATAAATTTTGTATTTTTAGTAGGAGTTATCTTAAAAAACATATTCATTTGTATAATTGTATTGCACTTGTAAAAAGACTAAAAACTTAAGTTATTTTCTACCAACTCACCCCAATTTAGTAGCCTTTGGTTTAAACCAAAAGAGAAAATACTGAAGTTTTTCAGTGATTCTTTTTAAAAAAATTAGAGCAAACTTAGTATCCACTCTACTTTTTATCAGCATCAAGAAACTACACTTTTCCAGGAACAATTAAAACAAACCTAAAAATTATAAGTAACCCTTAAAGAGTACCTAGATCCTCTTATTTTAATCATATTAACAGCCTCTAATTTGAATAGATTTAAAATCAAATAATGCCTAATATTTTATGCTTTTTTGAATAAGATAAATAAAAATTAATAAAATAAAGTGCAAGAAGTAAGTTACTTCAGATTCCCAAGTATATAAATTAGCCAGGGTGAGATACATATCTACTTATGTAGGAATTTAAAGATTCTTAAGAGAACAATCTTGTTAAACTAATTCTGGCCTTATCTTTTAAAACAAGTAGAAAAGATACTGCCAGATCCACTAAAACAATAAAGTATAGTTTTGCAACTAGTTTAGTATCTAAGTAATGAGTATGGACTTATTTCCCTTTTTTGCCAGCTGCATTGTATACAGGAGGTTCCTTCAGCCTTGCCATGACTTCCCGGGGGAAATCAGAAAGCTCAGCAGTATCAAAGGTTGGGAAAGGTGGTGCATATGCTGTAGATGATGAGTTGAATGCTTCAACTTTGGGAGCACCAAATTTGGTCAGACCCCACTTCTTGCCAGCATCTTTCAAAGTGACAAATTGTTCATTGTGTCCAGGAATACATCCTTTGATATAAACCAAGTTCAGATCCACATCAATCTTGATCACCTAGAGACATCATATTAATATGTACAAAAGAATCCCAAACAGGGATTAAAGTATACCTGGGCATTTTTAACAGTAACAAACTCTCCCCCCATTCTCCCAGGCATTTTCTTTCCTTTGAAAACTTTACCAGGCTGAGCACGCTGACCAGTTGAACCAATTGAGCGATGAGTAAGAGAAACACCATGGGTGGCGCGAAGTCCACCAAATCCATGTCTTTTCATACCACCTTGGAACCCTTTACCCTTACTTTAATATTTAGACTCATCCCAACAAAAGATTACCTTGGAGCACGTGCATCAACAAATTGTCCAGGTACAAAGTGTGCAGCAGAAAGTATTGTTCCTAGTTCACCACGTTAGTAGCCAACATTGAACTAAACAGATTAAGTTTAATTAATTTAAAATTACAAACATCACCATACAATATCTAGATAAAAATGTTTGATTCATAATGCTTCTGTTTTCTGTATACAGATTCACAACAATGGATTAAATATGGAAGACTAATTAAAGATAAAGACTCTGCAACAGCCAGCCAAAAGAAGTCAAAAAGCTCACCAATGGGCAAGACACCATCTTCTGAGACTTTGAATTCCGTCAGATGGCGCTTGGGATCCACGCCATTGGAAGCAAAGTGGCCAACCAAGTTCTTGGTGATTTTGCGCTGTGCAACATTGGCAGCCCCAATCTGCAGGGCTAAATAACCATCCTTTTCGGGAGTTTTTAAATGGGTCACTTGACAATCTTCAATCTAAAAGGGGTTTTCTTTAAGTAGAAGAAAAGAAGCAAAATTTATTTAGCAACTTTTTTAAATATTTTAAGCTTGAGTTTACAAGAATAAGAATTTTTCGGCTTTTAAACTGAAACTCAATCGAGCTTTTGTACGCTTTTGAGGCTCAGCTTTGCTTAACTAACTTAGGAAACTCCTTGAAGAACTAGAACAAACATATTCACCTGAAGGACTGTGCATGGAAGCTGATTGCCCATATTGTCCCAAAGACAGGTCATTCCTTTCTTCCGTGCAATCACGCCGCATCTCTCAGATCTGTAGGGATCATATGGCTTTTGAGGAACACTATCAATTTTTACACGAGAGTACTCAACATCAGGGCGCACTAAGTTATATTTATAATAAGGGCTTTGCTTTTTGCCAATTTCAACTTGATCTGAATAAACTCGGTGAGTAATTAATGGTAGGCTTGGATTAAGATTTTTAGCTAGATGTATAGACTTTGTGGACCCTAGTTTTAGTCCAGAGAACTGGGAAATCAGCTGCCTGAAAAACATCAAAATTAATTCAGAGAGAAAAGATACTATCGGAATCTTAGGATATGGGGATATATTTTTGGTCAGAAAGGAGACAATTACAAAAGACAACTATCCACTATATTGCTTTGATGCAATGTCGGGTTCTTGATGGTGAAGTTTTGACTTTTCTGCTTGATCTCATTATTAAATTTCCAAAGCTTGATTTTCTTCTATTTTGCTGGTGTGTTTAGGGCCGAGGTTATGCTTAACGAATATAAATACTTTAGTTAACTCACCTTTTTGAATCCAAACGTTTAAAATCTGAGAGTTTTGCTAGGCATGCTAAGTTCGATACCAATGTATCCATTCGTGGCTATTTCAACTTACATTGCTTTTAAAATGCAAGGTGGTGTGAAAGTTTATGGATTCGATTTTATGTACTTCGTCAAAATACGTAACAATTAAACCATCAAAGCTAAAGTCAGGCACTAATATCAGGTTTGAAATATGATGACACATCTATTTTGATTTAAACATGTCTTGTTAAAATAAAAACCATATATATTCAAAACAGTTGTCAAGGATAGGGTGTAAAACAAGCGTACTTGGGTAGATACGTCATATCAATTTAGTTTTGTGATGGTTTTTTTCTGTCAAATTTGATTAAAAAATAAAAAATATGCTAGGTTATTTTTGCTTATGGGTTTATAAAACACCACTTCAAGTCTAATTATCAAAAAGCTATTCTGCTAAATTTATTTACATAGCAAAATAAATGGTGTGGGATCTGTTTACACCACTTCAAATTTATACCATCTCAATTTATGACATTTATCACTCAATTAAATAAGCTCACATAAGCCAAAATCAAACCATTTTATACTCTGCCAGTAGGTGGAATATAATACTAATCCAAGGCACATAATTGATAGTACTAAAAATGCCAGTGTGGTAGTCCTACTGCTGATCAACAAAGGCATTCAAAAAGCACCTTTGGTGCAGTAGTTTTCAAAGCTATGACGCTAAGCAAAAATAACTCAGTTTTAAACAAACTCCAAGTATCAGTGTAAAATATACCCTCCCTTAACAGAAATTTTGGGTGTTAATAGACAAAATGGCTCAACAACAACAAACAACCTATACCACAAAAAATATTCAAAAACAGTACAAAATACATGGGTTCATAAACAAAATAGCTTTTGTCCTCCAGTGTACATATGGGTCATTATTTTAGGGATTAGGCCATTTTCTAATGCACATGCTGCTCAAGTCGCAGCATAACAGTTCAATTTTGAAAAAGTAACTAATTACATATTTTATATTTAAAACATTAATAACTCAATGAAAAATTAATATTTTTTCACACTGTAAACTATCAAAATGAAGCTAAGAATCTTATCTTTCTATTGGTGAAAAGATTTTAATGTGTATAATATGCTCAATATTAAAGCAAAAGTAATTTAAAAGAGTATAATCCAGATTTTATTATATGATTATATCTAATGATATAAAGTAGATTACTTCAAAGCTAATAAATACTCTTTTTTGATATACAATAGCTTTTTTTATTTGACAAAATTAAAGATAAGATTGAGAGCTTTATTTTTGCATTCTATTTTATTTAAAAAGCTCAATTATTTAGGATTTTATGATAGTTTGAAGTTAGGGTGTTTTTATCACTGTTTAGATTGATTTTAAGGTTCAAGTGAGCTTTGAACCTCAAATTAAGCATTCTTTAAATGGAATTCTTTAATATTTATCATTTTAAAAATATGCGGAAGAGTTACAATTAACTGAATACATCATTTTAATTGATTTGCATTGATTACAAAGAGGATATGATGTAATAATAATGCTTAGCTGCTTCACATGTATCACTTGTGCATGAAAACTGGGTATTTAATCAATTCTGCAAACATAAATTTGAGTTCAAACTATAATAAAAGCTATCACACCATTTCTTTCAGAATGGTGTCATTTAGCTTGATATATAAGAGCTAAAGCACCACAAAGCTTCTAATCCAAAAGACCCCATTCAAAGGCCACATTCTGATCATAACTACTCCAACATTAAGGCACATTTCAGAGATCTGACCTAATTACAGATTCAAAATACTACCATGTCCTCAGTTAAATTTACTTCTGCCATGCGACCCTTTTTTTCCTTGGGAGCTTCAACAAAAAGAGAGAGAATTGCAATGTTAAAAAAGGTATTCCTCTTTATTGCTGGTGATGATCTTGATAATTTCATCAAGCACTTCCTTACTCAAACTGAATTTGGGAAAGCTCAGTTCCTGCCAACTATTTGAATTCAAAAAGACAATGAGTTCATTGAAAACTTAAAGGATCTCATAAAATCTTCTCCCCCAAAAACATCTCCCAGCCTTGCAATCTCTGGTTACTTCCAGTTACTCTTTAAAAGAGTTTAATGATATGGGTTTTAATATAACCAAAAGTGAGTTTGAATACTCAAGAAAAATAAATAAAAATAAAAATAAAAATGTAAGTTTAAACAAAAAAAGCCAAAAAAATAATAACTATTCATTAAAAAAAGAAATAACTAAAAAAATAATTAAAAAATTGCTGGAAAATTCTTTTGAAACAAGCCAGTTTACAAAAAAGTGCCTGAAAAAAATTATAAAGATATAGAAAAAGAGATGAGTAATTACTCAACTGAAATTAAATACTCTTTACTTAAAACAAAAAAAGAAATATATGAAAATATGAAAATAAAAAATGAAATTTGGGTTCAATTTCTACTTATAATAAATTAATTCCTAAAAATATAATAAAAAGTAAAAAACAAACTGATATGTGAAATATTTGTAATTTAAAAAATTCACTAGAAAAAGAGAAGAAAGAATGTGAAAGTAAAAACTTGCCATTACCAGAATCTATAGACAAGGACTTAAAGACTATTAATCAGCACCAAGACTTTTATGTTCATCAAAATTGTGAATATAAAAAAGATATTAATGAATTAGATGATGAGTCTTGTGTTGTAGTTATAGATTATAAAGAAAACTTAAAGGTTGGAGGTGGTCCAATTGAGACCAATAATTGTTTTTATTCAAAAAAACCAATCTCATTATTAGGGTTTGCATTAGTTTTTAAGAAAAACAATAAAATTAAATATGAATATCATGATTTTTTGTCTCAAATATTATCACATGATTCTTTATTTTCAGGTGAGTGTTTTATAAAAATTCTTAAATAGATAGATTTAAAAAAATAAAAAATATAAAAGTATGGACTGATAATGGAAATCATTTTAGATCATATGAATTTTTATATTACTTATTTAAAGAGGCACCTAAATATATTAAGGGTTCTATAAAATATAATTGTTTTGTGGAATTTCATGGAAAAAGCATTGTTGATGGTCGCTTTGGTGTAATATCAAAAACATTAAAAGAGAAAGAAAACCATTTTTATATTAAGAATATAAATGATATTAAAAATATTTTTGAGCAAGAAGAAAAAAGAAAAGAGTTATATAAATCAGTGCTATCAGGCTCAAATATATCTCAAAAGTCATTCTTTTATATTTATGAGAGAAAAGTTAGGCCTATAAGGAAAGAGCTCAAAGTTAAAAATCTGCGCATTAATCTTTCATATTTGATGAAAAATGGGAAGTTGTATACTTCACCTTTAACATTTTAAAGTTTATCAGAATATTCTGAGATAACTTATCATTTGAAATCACATGATGATACCAGAGAAACAAAAATATCAGAAGATGCTAGTGGTGCACTAGGGCAAGTTCATGAAGTAGAGCAGCTTACTAGAGGGTGTATTTTAAATAGAGTTATCAGTCTTTCAAAAACAACAACATTTTTTCCTGAAGCAAACTAAGAATATTTATGATGAGCCAAAGATAGGGTAATAGCATTTATAGCTTTGGGGCTGCTATTACTCTCCCATGCAACTCATCATAAATATTTTTGGTTTGTAGTTTGTAGTAGTTCTTAAGATATTTTCAGTAATACTATAAGTTGCAATTTTCAATTCTAAAATTGATGATTTATTTTTAAAAAAATCATCTAGGCCCAAGATCAATTAAAGTTTTGGAATTTTCTGATTGTATTTTAAGCTTTCTGAATAATTTGAATATGGATAATGCAATTAAGTTATAAAAGAATAAATCTGGTGCCTAGGCATAACAAGAAAAATAATGACCCATATGTATACTATGTGAATTGGTGACAAAATACACTCAGAGACAGGAAGTAAAAACTCAATCCAAAAGCAGAACACAATAGCAACTCAATCATTAAACAGAAATACTCAGTCGCTGTGTGAAATGAAATTTAAAAAAGAATGATACCTAGCTATCAAAAATCAGACACATGATCTGAAACATGAATTATAAAAACATTGCTATGAATGTTTAAATATAGTATGAAATCTGGGTAAAATAGATGGGAAACAATTTAGTGATTCTAAAATTAGCTTTTCAATACTAAAAACAATTAATTAAGATATAAAAAACTATAAACAGGCATCTGGACAGTGTAAATTCTAATTAAATAGCCATATTCAGATAAAAAGCAAAAGTCAAAGTCATGGTTATAAATAAATTAGGTTCCATTTTGTAATTTATTAAATTTTAAAATGGAAGGGACACAACAACAGAGTGGCAACACAGCTGGTGTGCACTGTGGTTGTGGACATCCCTGTAGGTCAAAAAACTGTGTCAGTGCAGCACAAGTGCCAACTCAGGAAGGAGACAGAAAGCAGAGAAAATTGGTAAGGTTTCACAGACACAACAACCAGTTAAAGCTGCACAGGGTGGGAGGGCACAGAGCATAAAGATGAGGGTGTCAAAGCTATCCAAAAATACTATCAAGGTTGTCACATCTAAAACAGTGAACAACAAGGAAGTCAAGCTCACTTCTTTGGTATTTGACCCTGTTCACTACCAGGAGTTAGTCCCAACGGCCATGATACAAAATATTCAGCCAGTGCTTGATACTAGCTATGAGCTCTATGTCAGTGATGGCAACCAGGAAGACAATGCCAAGCCTGAGTTTTACAGAACCACATAGAGGCAGTTGATGTTAAAGAAGGCTGCGGTCTTTGTCAGGATTGACAATTCTCTTACTCTTGAAACCTGGGCCCAAGGTTGGGATTCAAACCCTGACCCTGAATTCCCACAGGCTGCTGGCCATATGGACTGAGAGGCCTCCTGCCTTTGTTTTCCTGAGGTTGAGCCCCCGCAAGCTGAAGCCAAGAATGGTGGTCCAAATGGTAAAGCAAGCCAAACCAAAGAAATTAGTCCAACAAATGAAGGAGTAATCAAGGTGCCTAATGAAGGCAACAAAAATTCAACCATTAGCTTGATAAGCTTGAAGTCTACACTGATGGCTAATCAAGAGTCATCCTCAGAAGGAGGCACAAGCCTGCAGCCTGACCCCATAGCTAAAACTCTAGAGCAAGATAATCAAGTAGCCAATTCAAGATCTCTGACCAAAGAAAAAAACTCCTGGCCCGGGTGTCATTTTGCTGCCTTTGAACCAGAGCACCCAGAACCCCCAGGCCCACGTTCCTCAATGCCCCGATGAACCCCCATGGAAAATATTAAGTTTAGAAGTAGGGTGCTATATAGACCAAAGAACCCTGCTGTCACAGTAAATTCTATAATGCCAGGAATTATCCAGCCAAGTAGGAAGGCTCAAAAAGCCAGAAAACTTTAACAAAATTGACCAATTTAACAGATTTGAATCAAACAGTTGATCAAAAATGGGTTACAGCTGCTCCAGTTTGCCAGTTGAATCCAATTTTCCCCTGTAAGCTGACGTTGATAAATTGACGTAATTTGAGGGTCACTAGATATGAACTTGTTAATCAGCATGGTTGTCAGAAGTTGGTCACTCAAGGGTTCTTTGCAACCTGGACTAGATACTCACTTGACAATGTGGAAGGAATAGGAGGCCAGGATTCAGGCGGTATTGCTTAGTCGATTTGGATATACATTGAATAATTTTCACTGTTTCAACTCTTAAGAGTTGAATCCTCCCAAAATTTACTCAATAAAAACCATATATTCCCTGATCTAACTTTACTTTTGAAATGCACTTGTAGTTGAATTGTTGCGCTACATTTCCTAAAATTTAATTCCTAGCCAGATTATTACAGGAAAATGAGGCCCTGCTGTTGGTACTGTGCTGTTGCCTCCGCCCAATGTTAATCCAATGCCTGCCAATCTTGGGGTTATTCCTCCTACAATTGAAACTGAAATTTTGGTTCTAACTCTATGTCCTGAATTTTATGCTGAAGACACTCTGATTCTATTGTAGGCTATTTATCTCAGGATCTTTTGGTTAGGGTTAATCATTTTGCTTAACCCTAGCATCTCATTTGGAAATTTCACAAATAGTATTTGAAGCTGTGTTGGTGATTAATCATTAACTCCATGTGGATTTGGGTGGTAATTCCCCACCACTTGGAGACAGCCTCTTACTATCCTGCTATTTCTGTCACACCTGCACTCCAAACTTATTGCCATTTTTGAATAAAGGTTATGTTATTTTGGCTTACCCAGCTACTGCCTTATTTTGCCTTTGTCATATATCAAATTAGTACAGGATCTTCCTGTCCTCCTGCCCCTCTGTCCGTAGATTTCCGTCTTCCAGGTGTTTCCTTTGGCCCCGTCCACTTCACAGAGTACCCTATGAAACCTGAATATAAGGACTACACCCCAGAAAAGATCCTTGAACTAGATCTTTAAGCCTGCATAAAATCTGCAGTTAGATATAACCATCAAGGCCCCTGGATATTCTCAAACCCCAAGTTGTTTAGAGGCAAATTCAACTACCTGCCTGTCTACAAGCTCTGTATGGAACCACCTGTGGTCCCCAAGCCTATGCCTTCTTCCTCACCCAAGCTCCCAATTGACTACACTGGCAAGCTGCTTGGGATTGTGTACATCACCCTCACAGGGGTGATTGACACTATAATCCTGGCTGCCGGCCCATGGTCCTGGGTGGGGAAGTCCTTCTCCTATCTTTTAAGTTAGCTCCTCTCTTGTGGTGGGCTCTACCCACAAAAAACCTGGCCCAAATAATCCCTGAAACGGACAGGCTGGCTGCTCAAGACTGAATCCCTGACAGCATTCTACAACAAGATGCCCATGCCTTGTGTACCTGTCCCTGAGAAATATCCAGATTCAACTACTCCCACTAAGGCCACCTGGAAGCTTGTTTCTGACATCAAGCACATCATTATTCTCAAGCTGATGCAGGAATTGGGTGACTACAAAAAGCCCATGGCCCTTGTCAGGGTGGATCCCAAGTATGCCAGCAAGGTATTCAGCAAGTACATTAATATTGGCCCAGTTTTTTCTGTGGAGAAATCCTTGCACATTTCAACCATGCTCACCAAGGAGCACAAATGGGCAATCTGCCAGTTGATAAACCAAGACTTTCATCTTCAACTAGAAACTATACAGTTGATGTTGAAGTCCACTTTTGGGGATGAGGCTTCCATATTTTTATTATCATGTGGACAAGGGTCTACAGTTTTTGTGGAAAAAACTTGGGGTATTTTCATATAACTGAAACAGCTCTTTCAATATTGAGACCCAGACAAAATACACAGAGGCGTACACTGCCCTCAAAAACAAGGGACCCTCAGATTCTACTATATTGAAAAATCAGAATTCACCTTGTTTATGTGCAATACATATGGATATGTCCCAAAAGGCTCCCATGACAGGGTGGCTTGGCGTGCTGCAGTCCATGCCACAGCATATTCAATGGTGGCTCTCCTTGGTCCAAAGGGGATAGAGCTCTATCAAATGATATTGGGTTCTCACAATAGCAGGAACTTATTATCTTTTCTTCAATTGGTCCAGGAGCACCTGAGGCGCATGAGCCCGGGCTTCACCAATGTAATAGTACTGGACAACATTGTATCCACAAGGTGGCAGATATTCTTGCTGAATTTCCATCAATTGACACTGACATCACAGTGGGCCCCCAGCAATTGGCCACAGCAAATTTGCACCTTCTCTTCCTCCCTGCCTATTTGCCCTTCCTAAATCCCATTGAGGAAGTTTTTGGGCGGCTCAAGCAAGTTTTCAAGCTAGGGACCCCAACTGAGACCAAGGACCTCTTTGATTTGCTGCAGGACGGGATCCACACCCTCCCAGCTGAGACTGTGGCCAATTTCTATGGCCATGCTGATTTGTTCATCCCTGTGTGCCTTACCAAACAGCCAATCAATTAAAGGCTTAGTGTGTCCAATTCTTTTTTATTTTCTCAAATTTACTATTTAGGATTTATTAATTATCATTTTATACTTAGAAGCTTCTAAGCCCACAATCACATTCAGCGGGACCATCAATGAAGGCTTGTAATGTATTTATTTTATATTTATTATTTTATTATGGCATCTGAGGCCATCCTAAACACTTGATACTGGATTATGCAAATATATTTATATCACTCTTATTAAATAAATATAAGAATGCAATTAAAAAAATTAAATGTAGAATGTACAAATTAGAAGTATATTTTATTAAAATATATTTTTATGCTTTTTGAAACCCTTTTCTGGGATTTATTTTGAAAAAATTGTTTGCTAAAATAAGAATTAGGAAAATTATTTATAATAAAAATAATCTAAAGTTTAAATATATTTATTGGAAAAGAGATTTTTAAGGGCGCCTGTAATGGGTTCTTTGGTATGTACCCACCCGGCAATGGAGGTGGCACACAACCTCCACCGCCACACTGTGTACAGTGTATACACCTTGATTGAAGTACTCCTGTCTGCTGATAAAGGCAGGATTGTCAGATAGGAGTGTAGTAGCAGCTTTTCTGGCAAGGCTGCAGACCTTTAAATTCCAGCCAGAACGAGGGCGTCCTGGATTACTGTAAATTCAGAACCTAAACGTAAAAATGCAGGATTGTCAAATTTTTGGTCCAAATTTCAAATCACTTTTGAAGGCAACTCAGCTGAGTGAAAATTAAAATATTAAAAAAATTAACCATTTAATTTGACTTTTTTGGTTTAATTAAATTGGCAAATTTTGAATCCCTTGAGCAGATAAATCAACCAACAAAAGACAAAACTCAGCAAACAAATGCAGGATACATGAATCAGAAATACAGGATTCTAATGTACAATTTAATATTTCCTGTATGTCAAACAAATCATAGACATCATGGAAAAATTAACAAATCTGAAATTGCAGGATTGTCAAATCCAAGAACCAAGTTTCAAATCATAATTGCAAGGAATTTGAAATAAATATAATTTATGGGTGTCTCAAAAGGATGTTAAAGGATCTAGATTGGATTTGTGCTGATTCTTTTAGGAAGCACAGGCATTCTCAAAAATCATCCTATTCCAGTTTAGAACAGCCAAAATTTAGATTGTAATGATCACCAACTTACCATATATAACAATAAAATTGACTAAAATATACATTCCTCTTCTTGAGTTTAAAATTATTGTCAAGGGTCTGGATGGACAAGCATTCTGGCTACCGCCAACTTACTTAACATCCAGCCATTGCTCAATTTAGCTCCCTTCCAATATACCGTTTTATATACCAATAATGGTAACCAAGCAATATCACCTGGCTGTCCAAGTATCCAGTGGCTCAAACCCATCTAGCACATGACCAACCCCTAGGTTCAATCCAACTAAATCCCTGCCACAGTCAAGTCTATATAAGTCTAAAGTATTATCCAATAAAATATACTTCTCTTATTTCTTAATTTCATATTTGAAGCTTCCCCAAAAGCCACTCCTTATCACTGGTAGCAGCTATGGTTTTTTGACCATGTTCATGAGAGAGAAAATTACTGATCAAAACCCGCCCACCTTTGCTCACGTACTCAACCAGGCCTCATCTCAAGAGACCTGGAAAACCTACTTCTGCGCCCACAACATCAACAAAGATATACCTAGTGGATGCACCATATTTGAAGGTCTGGTCATGCCCAAAGCATGCGCCAAGATTATTCAATACAGTTGCTCTCTTCAACCACAAACAAACACTCAGCCACCTATCACAGGTGAAGTGACCAACACCAAGTACATTGGTATCAACAAGTTCTTTGGTAAAAACAAAGAAAACATCATCAACAGGCTAGACCACTCAGCCGCCAAACTCTGCGCCAGCCGCATCCTGCATGAGAAATGGGTCCAGGAAGCCAGTAAGTGCCTGTAAAAGGCTGCAGCTAACTGGTTTGCCACCTGGGTTGGCTCATGAACTGACGGCCAGCTTGACAACTGGGAAGAGTTGAAAGCAGAAATCACACACAATTTCTGCATCACTGAATCCCTCCAAGACATTGCAATACAGCTCAGTGATCTTCCTCAGAAGACCACTATTGCAGCTTATGCCAACAAATTCAAGGAAATACATTGCAAAATCCAAAACCCAGCACAAGCTGACAACTTACATACCAGAGCCTCATTCATCAACAAAATGAAACCCTCTGTTGCTGTCCTCATCTGCCCAGAGGCCAACACCTCCATTCCTGCGCTCATTGCAGAAGCCAAGCACGCTGAAAAACGCGCAAACATGGAAAATGCTGCACACAACAGCAATTGCTCCGCAAATGGCAATGGCAGAGAAAACTCCAATGACAACAAACGCCAAAATACCAACCATAACAACGGCAACTCCAATTGCAACAATGGTAATCACAGCCAAAGCGCAAACTGCTCCCGTCTCAAGAAAGAGGACACCGGCAAAGTTAAAAACGCTGAAGTAGCAACCCACTATGAATATGACCCCACATTCTCTGGCCTCAAAGGTATCAAAACAGAGGAACAGGGAAAAGAGGAAGGGGAACAGGATTAAGTGCCCCTGTCTCCCCCCAACTTGATAAGAATTTGTACCAAGGCACAAACTTTGCTGCTCGCATCCCCCGTGTCCTGCAATCCTCCTTTTTTATGAACATAAAAATTAAAGATTGCTCACAACTTCTTTTCTACCCATGCACTTATAAATCTCATACACATAAATCCTGTTTGACTCTGGTGTACAACACACTATGGTAAGAAAACCATTTTTAACCAAGTACAAAATACCAGTTTTCAAATCCAACTTCAAATACACCAGAATGGAAGATAAATCAAAGGTTCTACTTGAAGGCAAAACAACTACCTTAAGAATTGACCTCCAAGGCATACAAAAGTCCATCAAAGGACTTGTCATGAAAAACATAAGCTACGACATTCTAGCAGGCATGGACTGGTTCACCTGAGTTAACCCCAGTGTATGTTGGAAAACAAAAACCATGACCATCAAACGCAACAGAGTCAATTTTAATATCCTCAAAAAACCCAATGACCTCATTCTAAGAGACACAGTATTTGTCCAGGTCATAAACCAAGATGACTCAGAAAATCTAACCAAAGATAGTACCCTCCACATAATGAGGTACACTGAATTCAATAACATGCAAACAACCAAGATCCAATGCCCAGAACTTGCAGCACTCCTAAATGAATACACTCACGTATTCAAAGAAGGACTCACAGAGTTACCCCCCAAACAGGAGGTAAATCATGGCATCAACTTATGTAAAGCCATTCCTAAACCTGCACCCCTCTACAGACTCTCTCCCATGGAGACCCAAACCCTCAAAACCCATATTGAGGATAACTTAGCCAAAGGCTTCATCCGCCTGTCTGAATCCCCATGGGGGGCAGAAGTATTCTTTGTAAAGAAAAAGAAATGTACTCTCTGTCTAGTAACTGACTACAGAGCACTAAATGCAAGTACAGTAAAGTATAAAAACCCTCTTCCACTTATAGAGGATCTGTTTGCAAGACTCTCAGGTGCCAACTTTTTCTCCAAAATTGACCTCACTTCAGGGTACAACCAAGTTGAATTAAAGGAAAAGGACATACCAAAAACTGTGTTCTGCATGCAATTTGGATCCTTTGAATGTAGAGTAATGAACTTTGGGATGACCAACGCTCCCGCAACCTTTACCATCATGATGAAACAAGCACTAAACGGTCTCTCAAATACATTATGTTACCTTGACAATATCATCATATTCTCAAAAACAAAAGAGGAACACCTCACATATGTCTGCAAGACACTCAATTGACTTGCAAAGCAAAAACTTTACGCAAAACCAAGTAAGTGCCAATTTATGGAAAAGTAACTACTGTTCTTGGGCCACATTGTCTCTGAAAGTGGCATCAAAGCAGATCCAGACAAAATTAAAGCCATAAATAACATGCAACGCCCCACCTCCGTTAAACAAGTTAGATGCTCTCTTGGTATGGTAGCTTACCTAAGGAAACACATCAAAGACTGCAGAAAACTAACCGCACCAATCAACGACTTAACCAAGGGTAATGTCAAAAAAAATTCATCTGGACTCCAGAATGTGACAATAATTTCTAATTACTAAAACAAGCTTTGATCAAAGCGCCAATCTTGCAATACCCTAACAATAATGGGTGCTACAAGCTCAAGTCAGATGCCAGCAATACCGCCATTGGCGCAGTACTGCACATCTGCCAGCCAGGGCAGCAAGACTTCCTGCCAGTATGTTACAAAAGCAGAAAACTAGATAATACTGAGCAGAGATACCCAATACACAATAAAGAATTGCTAGCAATATACCACACATGCAAGAAATGGAGATGTTATCTGGAAGGACATTTAAACATCCAAGTACTAACTGACCATGAATCCTTAATCTATTTCAAAACTCAGAACACACTTGCACGGCGGCAAGCCAAATGGATGTCCTTGCTGGAACAGCTTTACCTGGAAATCCAGTACAAAAAGGTGGCAGAGCTGGTCACAGCTGATGCTCTCTAGACTATTTCAGCCTAGAGAGGATCACCCTGATCACCTGGACCCTGACTGGCCAAACCTGTACAACACTGAGTATAAAACCAAAGGGAAAGACCCCTCAACACATCAACTTACCCACAACACATTAGTAAGAAACTAAAAGTATTTCCATGTATCAAATGGCACAGTATACCAAATTATTAATGACAAACATGTCCCGTACATCCCACTTGCACAAAGAGTTGACACCATAATAAGACACCACTGCCTACTAGGCCATACAAAGGCTAACAACCTATACCTCACACTAAAAGAGATAGTATGGTGATCCAACCTCAAACAGGATATAGTTGATGTTTTGAAAAAGTGCATAGTGTGCAAGAAATACACCAGTACATAGGCTCCTCAGCCAACGGTCAACCCAGTACCAGACCCTGAATCATTTAAGGTTTAGGGGCTAGACGTAGTGGGGCCCTTCCCAGAAACAAAGACAAACCAATGTTTCTTAATTGTAGCTATTGACTTTGCCACACACTGGCCCATCTTCTGGGCAACAAAGGACCACAAAGCAGAAATCATCAACCGTTTCATTAACAAAGCAATCATAGCCAGCTACGGCACTCCAGACTACATCATAACTGATGGAGCAACAGAGTTAGCAGGTCACGTAGTAAATGACAACTTGAAATCCAAAAACATTAAACACTCCACAACCTCTCTATACAGGCCACAAGCCAACAGTAGAGTGGAACACCTAAACGGCAGCCTTATCAGGACCCTAGAGAAAATAATGGATGGCAAAGCCAAAGACACATGGCCACTATACGTGAAACATGCATTACTAGTATCTTGAGTCTGCACCAACCAAGGGACAGGATATTCATCGTTTGAGCTAACCTATAGGTACAAGACAGAAGTCATCACCCACAACAGACTGCCCTACATAAAGATCCCCCTGGGGAAACCTCCCACAGTAGAGCAAGCACCAAACCTACAACACATCTGTCTTAAAGCTAAAATAGCTGAAATGAAGAGGCTCAAGATACAAAAGGTAACCTCCAAAGAGGAACCACTTCCCATCAACTCCCCTGTCTGGATTCTAGCTGGAAACAGAAAGAAACTAGACTCAGTACACCAGGGACCAGGAAGAGTCATTGAATACAGACCAGAGCACAACACTTACCTAGTAAAATTCCAAAGTGCCAAAAACCCAATTATCAAGAAATATCACAAAACCCGTCTCCACCTCAGTAAAGGAGATCACTCAACCAGACTGATTCCAACTAGTAAAAAGCTCCAGGAGCATCAGGCAGCAGCCGTGAAAACAAAGCCGTCTCCTGATGCACCAGAGTAACCCCTTAGGGGGGGTGTTGAGGGTCTGGATGAACAAGCATTCTGGCTACCACCAACCTACTTAACATCCAGCCATTGCCCGATTTAGCTCCCTTCCAATATATTGTTTAACATACCAATAATGGTAACCAAGCAATATCACCTGACTGTCCAAGTATCCAGTGGCTCAAACCCATCTAGCACATGACCAACCCCTAAGTTTGATCCAACTAAATCCTTGCCATAGTCAAGTCTATATAAGTCTAAAGTATTATCCAATAAAATATACTTCTCTTCTTTCTTAAATCCATATTTGAAGCTTCCCCAAAAGGCGCTCATTATCATTATAATAAAATTTTTATTATGTCTTCTTCCAACACCAACCAAATAAACAAGCTGTTCCCTGGCCTTGACAAAATCATGCACAGCTATGCTGGGTCTCTAAACAGTGAAGCCTCTGTCTATGACCACTCCCAACCCGCAGCCCCTCCTACAAGCACCACCAAGGAGTGTGTTCTTTCTCCTGTGTCCTTGAGCATGGCCCTGTTTGCCCATCACACACAGGCAGCTGCTAACCAAAATCATACAGCAACAATGGCATCCAGAGCCAACCATTAGAGCCATGGGGTCACCCAGAGAGCCCCAAATCCCAAAATAGCTAATCAGATGGCACTATCAGGTTCCCAAGATGGACATATCCCACCCCCAGTCAATCAGCTTGCAAGGCGCAGAAGAAAGCTAATCACCCAGGAGATTGTTCTCAAAATGGTCAAAAAACAAGGGATGCTTATGTCCCTTGGGAAAAGTGTAGCCGTGATGGGTTTTGCAAAGTCTACTGTGGCTGCAACCCTGCAAGCCCACGCCAACTGTGGCCCCCTACCAAGAAGACCCCAAATAGTGCCTGTTCTTCAACCAAAGGTGAAAAAGCCCACCCCCTCATGATGGCCATCATGGAGTGTGACTGCCAAATGCCCCTGGTCCAGGTCTGTCTCCAACTGGGACTCCACAGCATTTTCACCAATAAGAGAACAGTGAATTTGTGGATGCACAGAGTTGTGGTTGCGGCCCAGATCTTATCCAATCAGATTCTTGGTGGCCCCATTTTGGTGGACACTATCTCATATGATTGTACTGCCGTCAGTTTCATCAAAGGAAGGACAATGAGGGCCCGTAATGACATCATCTTCCTATCATACACTAAGATTTTGGCCAGTATCCAAGACTTTGGAGAGAAGCGTATCCAGTCTGACGTGTACAAGCGTGGCCCATTCTTGTATCATTTTATTTGGGTTTTGTTGGCAGTTTCCCCATTGGGTGTCACTCACTACTCTGCAATATTAAACACTGCAGATGGGTATGCCTACCAGACGGAGCTCAAGGCCATGCTGGAGGAGCAGGCCACACAAAACGTCATGCACACAATTGTACTGAGTGCAGAGATGGAGCAGCAGGAATGGGCAACCAAGAAATCAGGGCTGTGGGGCATACCTGTTGGTATACCTCATCAACTACGCCAACATGCATCTTGCAGATGTATGTCTCTAAAATTTTGGTTCTGCCCTCAGGTGCTTAAAGCCTGCCACCTACAAGAAACTATGTACCCAAATTGATAAGGGGTATGAGCTTTTCCCTTCCGTGTCTGTCCAGGACTTATTTAATATCATCATTCTCTATGCAAGTGATAATGATAAGTCAAGATTGGACTCCTGCCTCCCCTCACGCCAGCCTATCTGTTTTGTCAAGCATTTATACGTGACAGAAGACAAATTCAAGCAATTGAAGCAAACTGCTCTTGCCGCCCCTTCCCAGTCAGCAAACTCTGCCTCCCCAACCCCCCATCAAGCCACCAGCGTTTCAACCCTGAGTTCCAAGCCACTACCAATCCCCCCCCACTATCTCTTATGCCGTCCCTTTTACAGGCGCAGATGAAGGCAATGTTAATTCTTCCCATTCCCTCCCCCTCCCGTCCTTTGATTGGTAAATAAATCTTTTCTTTGTGACAACTTATTAAAATTGATATCTCTCTTCCAATTCATAATTAATAATTTTTCTTTTTACATTATCAACATTTCCCATAATTAATACAATGTTGTACATTTTACAAATAACTTAAAATTATTATCATGCATATTTTTCATCATTATTAATAAATTAAAGACCATAAATGTAAATATTGCATTAAAATATAGCAATTAGACGTCAACTATTGATATTTAGAAATTATGTGCATAACTCACTGCATTTTGATTAACTAAATTCATTGTAAACTTGGCCTTTTTCAATGTAATTTATTAAAACAGATTGTGTTTATATTAGAGAGCCATTAATGCTTAGTACAGATATTGATGCATAGTGCATTTTGCAGCCTGTATATTTACCTATTGGTAATAATTCTGTAAACTTTCCAGTCATATTTTGCAAGGTAATGATAATATAAGGGATTAATAAATTACTGTTTATTATCATTAATTGGCTGATTTTATTTGCTGAGGCAATAGTGCATTTCTGATATTTACGCACTAGTTTCCAATTGAATGGTTTCACATCCAATCACACAGTCAATAGGAAATTAAGTTGCCACCCTGAGACAGGATGTGGTTGGGGTGGCAACTTGATTTCCTATTGCCTGTGAGATTGGATGTGAAACCATCCAATTGGAAACTAGTGCGTAAATATCAGAAATGCACTATTGCCTCAGCAAATAAAATCAGCCAATTAATGATAATAAACAGTAATTTATTAATCCCTTACATTATTATTACCTTGTAAAGTCCAACTGAAAAATTTACAGAATTATTACCAATAGGTAAATATACAGGCTGTAAAATGCACTATGTATCAATATTTATACTAAGTGTTAATGGCTCTCTAATATAAACACAGTCCATTTATATAATTTAAAATGAAAAAGGCCTCAATTACACTGAATTTCATTAAACAAAATGCATTGAGTTATGCACATAATATCAAAATATCAAGATTTGAGGTCTAATTGTACTATTCTAATGCAAAATTTACATTTATAGTTCTTAATTTATTATTGATGATGAAAAATATTCACATGTTGAAGGTAGTACTATAAAAACCAGTTTTTTGATGTAATTCAAACAAAATATCAAATATCTAAAACTCGATAAACAAATTAGAAGCACACCTGCAAAAGGTTGTTGAAATAGAAAGAAATATCAGGGAAATAGTGACAGGAAAGCTGGGTAACAAGGACCAGCCACTAATCTAGTCAAAAGAAGATGCTCTGGATAAATTGGGAAATATTATAGATGAAAAGAACAAAGAAGCGTTGCTCAATCTACAGGAACTAATCCTATCAAGTCTGAAGTTCAATGACACGGCCTACAATTTGTGGGAGTTCTTGCAAGGGGCCAAAGAAAACAACAAGAAGATCAAACTGATTGAAGGAACTGAAATCCCACAGGAAATAAACACCAACAAAGAGGGAAATAATCAAATGGAAACAGTTGAAAACAAAATACAGTCAAGAAGCAGGAGCACCTCAAAAACAAAGAAAATTTAACTAATGAAAATCAAGAGGAAACACAAGTAACACAGAAAATAAGGAAAATCAAACCCAGAAAAACAAATGAAGAGCAGCCAACACTCATGAAGTTTGCTGAAGGGGCGCCTTTGGCTAAGGGGGCCACAGGGGAAACAATTGGTAAGTCTTTTTATGTTTTATTTTTATTTTCTTTAGTTATAACTAGAGATGGGGGCAAGGTTGTGGAAGTGGCAGCTTTTACGCCCAGTTGGTTCTATGGGGGTTTCAATCACTGGTAGCCCCTGTAAAACAAATAAATAAAACAAATAAATAAAATATATAAGATAACATCAATCAATATGCAACAAAAGATGCAATGAATAGGGAATTCAAAGCGCCAGAAGGAAGCTCAACCTGGGTCAAAGAAGCCTATGAAGTAGGTGCAAGTATCAACTTCAAAAGAATGATGGATATCCAAATAAATGTCAACATGAATTTTGACAAATATATATTTGAATGCCTCAAACGTGTTTCATTTTCAACTATAAACACATATGAAATAAACCTGAAAAAAAGTCAATTTCACGTTCCACAAGAAAACATCAAAGCCACAATATTCAATAATTTAACAAAATCAATATCAAATCAAACTGAAAATGCACTTTTAGTCAATAAGATGAAACCTTTATTCATATTGTTTGCAGAGGCGTGGGTTGCAGGTGCCTCCAAAATGCCTGACTCTCCTTTACTCAATTTTTAAAACACGGCCTATACAAATTGATTAGTTATAATTTACAAGAAATTCTGCTTATTTGCGGAAATCTATACCTCACAGCAACTGCATCTTGCTGTTTACCTTGGGGTCTTACTACACTGCATTATGAAGGCCAAAATAAAGAAGCTGGAGGATGTCCCCCTTCAAATTGATGTCTGCCAGCTGGCACTGGATAAAATGAAGACACTACAGGGCTACCAAACCGTAGAGCATGTCCTATACGACTGTTTTACATTAGCTTTGTTGTACGGGTACACAATACCTCCAGAGAACCAACTCCTTGTTAATTTGCTTTTGATATTTCCTTTTATAAGACGCTCAGCCAACACCGGGGTGTTAAGCGCCACCCCTCTAGCAATTGGCGCCAGAGTTGTCCACCACATGCAGAAGAGTATGTGGTCCCAATTGGACGCATTAGCAGAAAATATAATTTTGGGGAATAATACCCCAGAATAATCACATCCCCCTTAGCAATTTGCATCCCCCTAATAAATCATCTTCCCTTGCAACTTAAATTTTATTTTATTTTTTAAATTTTTTTATTTTAATTATTAAAATTTTAATATTGAAATATGTAATATTATCATTTTAATAGTAAAATTTAAATATTAAATATTTCAATATTAAATAATTCAATATTAAATAAAAATATTTAAACTTTAATATATAAATTCTTATATTTAAAAAAATATTTAAATTTTAATATTTAAAATTTAATAGATAAATTTTTAGTTTTATAATTATAATTTTACTTTTAATATTTTAAGATTGTTTTAAATTTTAAATAGGTAAATTATAATAGTAATATATCTAAATATATTACAAGATATTAGTTATAGTTGCAACCACGTCAAATAATAAAACTAAGTTAAAAATGTTTTTATTTACTTGCTTGTCAAGTACAGGTTTATTTATTACATAGTTAAACAATGAGAACTGAATTTATCTGCATCAAGCAGCCTGCTCCACTTATGATCTAAACAAGTGATTGTTTATAACTCAAATTACCTTTCCATTGTAATATGATTTGATAAATATATTTGATATGCTTAACCCAACATAAGTACTAATTAGTAAGCAATACATGAAAATCATTGGCTTCCGTGTTGTGTGGCTATAGCAGCACTGAAATAATAAGGATCAGATGATGACCTGCAAGGTCCAATTTATGGCTTAAAAAAGTCAAAGTAACAACAAGGATTCACAATTGTTTAAATAAATTTTTTTTATTTCTATCTTTTTTAATCTATTTATTTGTTAGTGCAACAGTCAATACAACATTTAGAGCATTATAATAAAAATATGTGTCTCTATATCTAGTATAATTAATTTTACTTACCTTTTCTACATATTCTTATATGCCTATAATACAATTAAATGTCACGTCCTTATAACATAAAGTATTATTTTCAAGCCCTGTTGAAAACAAAATAAAATAAAAATAAAAACAAATAAAACCCAGAGCGCCCATTTATCTGATTGGCTCAGAGGCCAGGGCTTTGGGGAGGAAGGATTTGGAGTGCTTTTAAAAAGCCGCCACACATCAGGTGGCATCTTGAATTGACTGACCTCAAGGATGTTGAAGAGATCCTTGGTGTCCTGAGGGAGGCCTTTCTTCACCTTATTATTGATCCACCCAAAAACCTCCTCAATTGGATTCAGAAATGGAGAATATGGCAGAAGGAAGAGAAGTCTCATTGGACAATCAGTAAGCCAGTGGCTGGAGGTGTGACTGTTTTTATTGATGGGGGGAACTCAGACACAACCAGATCCACTTTGTGGAGCCTGAAATTATCCAACACAAAAATGCTGGTTGTACTGCGGTAATTGATTTGGAGATACTCCTTGAAAGTTTGGAGAAAATCAAGAAATGTCCCGCTGTTATGGGAGCCTTTAATCATCTGGTATTGATCTAAACCACAAGGACCCAGAAGAGAAACCATTGAATATGTCTGGGAACAGACAGCTGCACAATGGGCTACACTATCCTTGGACCCCTTCTTGACCCACCCATGTCTAGACCTGAGTGAGGAGGAAAACAACAATTTGTTGATGTAGAAGAACTGGACATTCCCAGTCTCCTTTAGGGCCAGATATGTCTCAGCATAAATGTGTTGATCCTCAATGGTCTTCTCATTGTTTCTGTTGTGCAGATAAACACCTAGTACTTTCCAAAAGAAGCTCAGATTGATCACTGATTGATAAACAAGGGTTTTTGAGACAGAAAGCCCAAACTCTGTGGTAAGAATTGATTGGACAGCAGTGAGTCCAGATGGCAATCCTTGGTAACTCACTGCTTGATTGCATTGATATGAACAGGCTGAAGTAGGCTGGGCTGCCGCTTAGCCTTGGCAGATTTTACAATTTGCCCGGTGTTGCCATACTTGGTGTTGATGTTGGCAATGTATCTGGCTGTGACACCAAATTGGGACGCAATATCCCAAACCACCATTCCCCTGTTCAAGCAGTTGAGGAGAGCTTCACACTCACTATCCATCAACTGACGCCGGCCCTTGGCAGGTACCACGGCATCCTGGCTACCAGGCTCAACACAGGGGATGGGGACCTTTGTGTAGAAGGTTGGATCACGCTTGGTTGCGCTGGCGCTGTCAATGGCGGCATACAATACAGGTGCAGATGGCTCTTTGGTGGTGGCCAATGGCTCATAGGAGGTGTCAAAGACGCAGAGCAGGAAGTAGCAACTCTTTGATCAAGAGTGCAGGGCCAGGTGACAACTGGGTACACAGTGAAGTTGTATGTAACCTCATTATTCCCAATGACATTTGTATAGGAGACTTTTGTGGCAGGCCTGGAGAGCAGCTTCTGTCTTGGATTCAGGCTACTGTTCCTGGCTTGAGATGCAGGAGGTGGTTGGCTGGCGCCAACACCTTGGGAGACCTGTGTGTTGGCATGAATCCCCTCAAGTTGGGTTCTGGGTCTGTTCTTGGACCCTCTGGGACGTCCTTGTGGACAGGCTGCCCCGCAGGCTGATGCAGGAGCAGGTTGGGAATGTGATTGTCTGTCCATAAAAATAAAATAAAAAATATATTTTAGATTAAATATGTATTTATTTGGATTTATTGATTTAGTTGTGAGTAGTTGTTTTCTCTTGATTTAGCCTTGAATAGTAACAGAATTTTTATATCTGTAATTTGAATTGTATAATATTGTATCCTTTCCAGTTTTGGATGATTTTAAAGTTTAATCACTTTTTATGTCTAAACATGGTTGTTGAGATTGAATTTTTAGTTTGATTTTAGTCATAGTGGAGCTTCTTAATTTGGGTTGGTGTTTCCTAGTTTCTTACTGTACATTTAATTTGGATTCCAGTTCCTGCAATTAATATCTGAGTTTACTAGTGGCATTCAAAAGTGATTTGAAATTTGGTTCTTGGATTTGACAATCCTGCATTTTCAAAAAACATAGTAAACTTATTGAAAATGGTTACTGGATTTGAACACTTTGAAATAGATTCTAGTTAATTCATTTTGTCCATTGGAAATATGCAGTTTGACTTGAACTTTGCAAAGTGTCTATGAGTTCTTGAATTTTAAAATATTCAAATAAATACTCAAAAAAATTAATTTAATTAAAAAAGGCCATCCTGCAAAAGTGATTTGAAATTTGGACCAAGGATTTGACAATCCCGCATTTTTACGTTTAGGTTCTGAATTTACAGTACATAGTCATCCAAGTTGTAACCCGGGGGACCTTCTTCCCATCTAGGGAGAGCCTGGTCCCATTGATGCCAAGAAGAATCCTGTACAGGTCCTCAATGTTAGTCCCCATCCTAAAGTAGAAAAGAAACCCAAGGTAAATCACAAAATGAAGCCTTTGCCCAGAAAAAGCCTCTGTGAACTTGCACAGTTTGTTGTATAATTTACTAGTTTTTGTATTTAGCTTTAGAGAACATTGTCTCCATTATAAAAGTAATTCCCATCTCTTCCCCACTCTAGGCCAGCCCAAAGTCTACCAAGAAAATATTGGTTTTCTTAATGGATTTCACACTGGAAACACCCAATTTTGCCACCACTCCCCCAAAGTTCTCCAGTAAGTATGATAATTTTCTCTCAACCAGAAAGCAGAAGCAAGCGCCCCCATGAGCTTGTCCCATCTACAGTATAATCTTGAAAGGGAGAGTTCCCAGGACTTCCCAAACAAGCTTGATGAAGTTTACACAGTAAACTCTATTGAGGGACACTGGGTCAAGGTGAACCAGTTGTGCATCTTTTTATGCCTCTGTAGCCCATTTGGTAGCACCTTTGGTGTTCTTCAGTTGGGAAAGCACATTTTTTGACATGGGGATCACCTCTTTTTTGCAATATCTAAGCTCATAAACAACAGGAGGCAACAGGGTCAGCTGCCTGCCCATGTAGCTGGTGAAGTTTGAATAGAAAGTGACAGGGACATATGGGACCAGGACTTTTCTTACAACACAATCAACAATTTCTAAAAAAGATAAGCATTTAGAATTTTTTTATTGATTTTAGATAATTTTTTGGCTACTTCTTTGCCAGTGGCTTTGGCAGGGCAAGCCATCTTTGATGCAATAATATGTGTGAGCATTTTTTGTCCTCCTTGTGAGCCCTCTTGATGGGCTTGAGATGTTTGTACATCTTGGGGTCATCAATCCAAACAGACAGTGTGGAAAGAATGTGTGACTTGAACTATAGTCTCTTGACTACAGTCTTCTGAATGTTGACAAGACATTCAATTGTCTTCTCTGCAGATCAGGCATTTTGACCATCAGGGCCTTGGCTGTACCTTGCCAATTTTTTGCCTGACAGGACAGCAGACTTCACTTTTTCCTTGATTTTGCAATTGATTTCCTTGATCTCATATTTTGCTAATTCAAGGTCCTTCAGAAGTTTTTCAAGTTCTCTCATTTGATTTTTTACTAGCTGTAATGATCCACATGTAAGAGGGTTTACAGACAAGGGTTGATTTGGCTTGAAATAAAGACGCTATGCTCCAGATTGACAATGTGTTGCTGGTTGATAACAAGTAGAGGCCTAGTAGGGAAGTATGGCTACTAGGGAAGGTAAGGCCTAGCTAGTAGGAGGAGAGACTACTAAGGAGAAGATTTTGGTCTCCTCTCAGCAGAGGATATTGGCTGCTGTGGGCTAGAGGTCTTCACTAAGCAGGGAATTTTGGCTGCTTGGTATGAAGAATGAGATAGCTCAGCAGGGAACTTTGTCTGTTTGGGGTAGGGAGTGATCCAGCCTGATGAGTGGTGTTTACTGCTCTGACTGTAAGTTTTGGACCCCTGGCAGGTAGCACAGGCTGCCAGGGAGGGGAAGAGCTCTGAGGGCTCTATGTACCCTGATACGCTTTCAAGAGGTCTGTGAGCAAGCATCCTACCTAACAGACTGGTAGGGTGTCCTTGTTTATGCCTCTATAGGAGCCTTGAGGGGAACCCAAAGTGATCATTGGAGGGCATAGATTTGCTTGGAGGTGTCATCAAGGCGGTTTGCTTGGGGAAACAAGCTACAGAACTTGGTGTGATCAGGCCTCTGGGAAGTAAAGCTGATTACTTTACGACTGTAAGCCCAGATTTAATCACCTGGGTGAGTAAAAACAACACATAGACGTTGATCTATGGTTGAATGGCCTAAGTGGAGTGCCACTTGCAAGGGTCCAGTCAAACGCCAGTTCAATGTAGACTCATGCCTGGGTCTACAGGTTCTGGTAATGGGGACTAACATAAAGAACCAAGGTGGTTCAAGGGATTAGCAGAGAAGACTAGTAAGAAGAACTGTTTGATCACAGTGAAAACTAGTTGAGGGACTGCTGGTCCATATTAAAGTTTTGAAACAAAAATGGTTCTTTGTGAAGAAGGAACCAAGGTGGTTTCTAGTGAGGATAAGCTGGAAGTAAAGGACTGGAAGGCTATGTTAAGACTGGAAAGGAGCTGTTCTGTGAGCTAAGATGGACTGATTGCTGGTTGAATCAATAAGCTGAGAGATAAGACTGAAGAACAGGCAGAAGAACCAAGAAGATATGGGTACAGGACCAGAAGATGATTTGGAAGGACTAGCCAGACTGGATTAAGAGGCTGGAAAAACTGATTTTGGTGTCTTTAAAAGCAGAATATGAATAGAAAGAAGCAGTTAAATAATGATTAAATGCTGCCTAAATATATTAGAAAATAATTAACCATAATGTGTACAGAAAGAAAGAGGAGAAAAAATTGTTGACAGTATGTTAAAACTGTAAATTTATTAAGTGGGAATTGAGCCAGAAAGAGGCCAGAAATAGGACAGAGAAACTGTAAAGGCAAAAGAGTGAATTTTGCTGAGAACAACTAAGAAAGGCAAAAGGGCAAGCAGCAAGTGGATTTAAAGTTGCAAAACGTTGAGAAAAACACAGGAAACACAGAGAAACGTTGTAAAATCAAGGGGTCAAAATTTGCTTAAGAAAAACATATGTCAAAGCGCTCAAGATTTGCCAGGGAACCATGACAGGAATCACAGCAAAAAAGTTTGAAACACAGAGCAGTTGTTTACCCAGAGCAAGAAAGCTTTGGGTTTGAAGCAGGGTCAAGAGAAAGTCATCCAAGGAAACCTTTTGGCAAAACCGTTCAATCCAGGCATTTTATTGGCTGCAGGCTAAAGTCTATTTAATCAGTGTTTTAAGGGCTTTAACTTAAGAGTTAAAGCCTAAAAAATGAGGAGCAGAAGCAGAAAATTCAGGGCTTTTATTTGCTGAAGTAAGTCCTAAAGTTAAATATATTATAGAGAGAAAAAAACTGGATAGTTTTAGCTTTTCAAAACCAGAGTTCTAAGAGAGATTTTTGGTCTGAAACAAGGAGCTATAAAAGGGAGAGCTATCTGAGACTCTTCAGGGACTGGATCAAGTGGATTACAAAGGCCACAAGAACTACAGAAGGAGCTGAAGACCAATCTAAGGAAGCCTGAGGTGGAACAGATCACAGAAGCCCAAGATACAAGTGCAGGAGTCCAAGACAAAGGAGCAGAAGCCTAAGACCAAGTACAAGGAGTTCAAGAGATTGTTGGAGGACTCCAAGAGATTGTTGAAGGACTCCAGGTATTGGCAAACCCATATTGTTTCCTATACACAGGCTGTATATCAGAAGGTTTTTAAGGGGATCTTCCTTCTGACCGTGAATAAAAGCCTACTACGACCCCTGCCCAAATTTCACGTGATAAAAATACAAACTCTATGAGCAAACTACCTCGCATCTTCTACCCCAGCTAAGGGGAGGAGTAAACCTATTACCAAGGTTGTAGGAGATTCGCCTCTAGTAAGTCTGCCCAGGAGGAGTGGAGGAAGGTGACTAGGCATCTTGAAATGACAGATAGAGGAAGGGAGTTTATAGGGAATGAATTTACTAGGCTTGTACAGGATTGGTATCAGCTCACAGAAGGGCTAGCACCTGCTGAAGTACAAGTATATGATGGGGATGGCTGCCTAGTTATAGGAAAAGTATAGGAAGAGTTTTCACTTATGCAGGCCAAGTACAAGCTCCCAACCAACCACTCACCACTGTTGGGGAATGACAACTCCTCCAAGCTGGTTCCTGGCTATGACCCAGGACACACTTTGAGGACTGATGACCAGGAACCACACACTAGCCTTTTTATGTTTTATAGCTTTCACTCTAATAAACTCTGTGTTATTCTGATCTTATTACCCCTTTGTTTGCCTTGTTTGTTTTATTTATAATTACAATATCCCATCCTTTTTCTCTTTTTTTACACATTGTTTATATATTTTGTTAGATATTCAGGCTGTTTAGTTTGCTTTGTGGTTTTACATGCTTCCATAATTACCATATTGTTTAGGTTTTATAAAAAGCCTCTTGTGGCAGAAATAACAACAATTTAAAGTCTATTTAAGTTTGAATTACTGTAAATTCAGAACCTAAACGTAAAAATGCGGGATTGTCAAACCCTTGGCCCAAATTTTGAATCCTTTTTGCACGCAACTAAGCTGAGTGAAAATTAAAATATTAAATAAAATTAACCATTTAATTTGACTTTTTTGGTTTAATTAAATTGGAAAATTTCAAATTTCTTGAGCAGATAACTCAACTAGCAAAAGACAAAACACAACAAACAAATGTGGGATACATGAATCAGAAATGCGGGATTCTAATATGCAATTTAAGATTTCCTGTATGTCTAACAAGCCATAGACAACATGTAAAAAGTGACAAATCCAAAATTGGGGGATTGTCAAATCCAAGAACCAAATTTCAAATCAAAAATGAGGTGAATTTGAAGTAAATATAATTTATGGGCATCTCAAACATTAAGTCAAAGGATCTAGAGTGCATTTGTGATAATTCTTTTAGGAATTATAGGCATTCTCAAAAATCACCCTATTCCAGTTTAGGACAGCTAAAGTTTAGATCTTACTATTCACTGGCTTAACATACTTAACAATAAAATCAATTAAAATTTAAACTCCTCTTTTTGAGTTTAATTTTTAATAAAAATTTATTATGCCTTATTTCAATAACAACCAAGTAAACAAGCTGTTCCCCAGCCTTGACAAAATCATGCAGGGCTACACTGGGTCTTCCAACAGTGAAGCCTTTGTCTATGGTCATTCCCAATCCTCAGGCCCCTCCCCAAGCACTACCCAGGAGTGTGTTCTTTCTCTCGTGTCCTCAAGCATGGCCCTGTTTTCCCATCACGCACAGGCAGCTGCTAACCTAAATAATGTATCAACAATGGCATCCAGAACCAGTCAATTGAGCCAAGGGGCCACCCAGGGAAGCCAGAATCCAGAAACAGCCAATCAGATGGCACTATCAGGTTCCCAAGATGGACATATCCCACCTCTAACCAATCAGCCTGCAAGACACAGAAGAAAGCTAATTACCCCAGAGATTGTTCTTGAAATGGTTGAAAAGCAAGGGACGCTTATGTCCCCTGGGGAGATTACAGCTGTGATGGGTTTTGCAAAGCCCACTGTGGCTACAACCCTGCAAGCCCACGCCAACTGTGCCCCCCCTCCCAAGAAGACCCAAATGGTGCCTATACGTCAACTGATAGCAAAAAAGCCTATCCCCTTATTATGGCCATCATGGAATGTGACTCGTGGATGCCCCTGGTCCAGGTCTGTCTCCAACTGGGACTTCTGGCATTTTCACCAATAAAAGAATAGTCAATTTGTGGATGCAAAGAGCTGTGGTTGCTGCTAGAATCTTGTCCAATCAAGATCTCAGTGGTCCCATTTTGTTGGATACCAACCCCTAATTTCAACCATTATTAATTTTATTAAAGGAAAGGCAATGTGGATGCGCAATGATGTCATCTTCTTGTTGTATGTCAAGATTTCTGCAAGCATCCAAGATTATGGAGAAAAGTGTATCCTATTGACTTCTAAAAGTGTGGCCCAATCTTGTATCAATTTTTTGGGGTTTTGTTGGCAGTTTCCCCATTGGGTGTCAATTCTTACTCAGCAATATCAACTACACTGCAGATGGGTATGCCTACCAGACAGAGCTCAAGGACATGCTGGAGGAGTGGACTACCCAACAAGCTATGTACACAGTTATACTGAGTGCAGAGATGGAGCAGCAGGAATGGGCAATCAAGGAAATTAGGGCTGCAGGGCATACCTGCTGGTCATACCCCATCAACCACGCTGACATGCATCTTGAAGATGTATGTCTTTACAATTTTGGTTTGGCTCTCAGGCGCTTGAAGCCTGCTACATACAATGAGCTGTGCACTCAAATTGAGAAGATTAATGAGCTTTTCCCTTCCATATTAGTCCAGGATTCATCTGATATTGTCATATTTTATGCAAGTGATAGTGATAAGTCTAGAAAGGACTCCTGCCTCCCCCCACGCCCATCTGTTTGGTTTGTCAAGCCCACATATGGGAAAGAAGAAGAATTTGAGCAATAGAATCAATCAGCTCTTTCTGCCTCTTCCCAGTCAACAAACCAAGCCTCCCCAACTCCCCATCAAGACCAAGCCAACTGCCTTCCAACCCTGACCCCCAAACAACCACCCATTCCCTCCCCATTACCTCTAATGCCGTCCCTTTCACAGGCGCAGATGACAATGACGTACATGCCACTCATTCCCTCCCTTAATTGTCCTTTGATGAGTAAAATAAAATTTTTCTTTGTGACAACTTACTAAAATTGATATGATTTTTTTTGCTTTATAATATATAACATATTCTTTTTACATTATTGATATTCTCATAATCAATAAAATGTTGTATATTTTATGAATAACATAAAATTATTTGCATAAATATTTTTCATTATCAATAATAAAATTAAGAACTATAAATTTAAATTTTGCATTAGAATAGTACAATTAGACCTCAACTCTTGATATTTTGATATTATGTGCATAACTCAATGCATTTTGCTTAATAAAATTCATTGTAAACAAGGCCTTTTTCATTTTAAATTATATAAATGGACTGTGTTTATATTAGAGAGCCATTAACACTTAGTATAAATATTGATACATAGTGCATTTTACAGCCTGTATATTTACCTATTGGTAATAATTCTGTAAATTTTTCAGTTGGACTTTACAAGGTAATAATAATGTAAGGGATTAATAAATTACTGTTTATTATCATTAATTGGCTGATTTTATTTGCTGAGGCAATAGTGCATTTCTGATATTTACGCACTAGTTTCCAATTGGATGGTTTCACATCCAATCTCACAGGCAATAGGAAATCAAGTTGCCACCCCAACCACATCCTGTCTCAGGGTGGCAACTTAATTTCCTATTGTAGTGTGATTGGATGTGAAACTAACCAATTGGATACTAGTGCGTAAATATCAGAAAATGCACAATTGCCACAGCAAAGAAAATCAGCCAATTTATGGTAATAAACAGTAATTTATTACCCCATTACATTATTATTACCTTGCAAAATCTAACTGAAAAATTTACAGAATTATTATCAATAGGTAAATATACAGGCTGTAAAATGCACTATGTATCAATATTTGTACTAAGTGTTAATGGCTCTCTAATATAAACACAGTCCATTTATATAATTTACAATGAAAAAGGCCTTGTTTACAATGAATTTTATTAAAAAAAATGAATTGAGTTATGCACATAATATCAAAATATCAAGAGTTGACGTCTAATTGCACTATTCTAATGCAAAATTTACATTTATATTTGCTGGGAATTTTGATCAAGCAATGATGCCAATTATGACATAGCCCACTAATTGGGACTGTTACAACCAAATCCATAAATTAGTAGTACAAAATACAATGATACTAATTATGATGGAGCTTGCAGATATGAGTTACAGCTACCAAACTACATAAATTGGTAGTATAAACTATATGCATATTGAATCAGCAGTAGTCTGCTGACCTGAGCATTAAACTAGCCAATGATAAGTGCTGCTGCACCAATTAAATGAGACATAAATTGCTGCTGCGGCACTTTAAAAATACACAAGCGCCACGGCGCCGCCTAGCAATTGGATTAGGCACCAAAGCACTGAACTACTTTTACGTCAAGCGCCGTCGCACCAACTGAAAATTATTGCAACTGCTGCAGCGCTGCCTGGAAAATATTGCAGGCGCCAAGGTGCCACTTCACTTTTACATTGGGCGCCAAGGCGCTGGGTTTGGTCCCCCATAATCTCAAATTCTCATATTTATCACATTAATTAGCATTAAGCTTGCAGTATGCCAGAGAAGTAGGAAGTGATCCTGATTTACTAAATTATTCCATGCCAGCAAGGATCACCTGTGCTGGATGAAGATGAAAATATTCTATTGGTTGACATGCAATAAGCAAAAAACCTAGATTAATAATTACCCAAATTTGGGGCATGTTAGAATGTCCTAGAAGACATTGCTAGCAGCCCAGATATTACCCTTGTAGAAGGTATAAAAAGAATTAATCATTTACAATAAAATTATCTTTGAACCATCTTTATTTTATCCTTAATCTGGTTGACCTTTATCCTAATCCTTAAGTGCTTCTGCACAATCAGAAGCCATTGCTGGGCAATAATCATGGTTCCGTTCAATCCTGGCTCTTCTGATACAGTACTACTCATATCCTCACATATGACTGTATTCTGGAAAATGTTTTGTGCCCTATAATCTTAGATAATTGTGGCGCTGTAATGCAAAAAGCAAGACAATTGTTCTTAATTTATTATTGATGATGAAAAATATTCATGCATTGAAGGAAGTATAATAAAAACCAGTTTTTTGATGTAATTCAAGCAAAATTTCAAATATCTATAACTTGATCAACAAATATGAAGCACACCTGCAAAAGGTTGTTGAAATAGAAAGAAATATCAGGGAAATAGTAACAGGAAAGCTGGGTAATGGAGGCCAGCCACTGATCCAGCCAAAAGAAGATACTCTGGATAAACTAGGAAATATTATAGATGAAAAGAACAAAGAAGAGTTACTCAATCTACAGGGAACAATCCTATCAAGTCTGAAGTTCAATGACACAGCCTACAATTTGTGGGAGTTCTGGCAAAGGGCCAAAGAAAACAACAAGAAAATCAAACTGATTGAAGGAACTGAAATCTCAAAGGAAATAAACACTAATAAAGAGGAAACTAATCAAATGGAAACAGATGAAAACAAAGCACAATCAAGAAGCAGGAGCACCTCAAAAACAAAGAAAATTCAACTAATGAAAATCAAGAGGAAACACAAGTAACACAGAAAATAAGGAAAATCAAACCCAGAAAAACAAATGAAGAGCAGTCAACACTCATGAAGTTTGCTGAAGGGGCGCCTGTGGCTGAGGGGGCCACAGGGGAAACAATCAGTAAGTCTTTTTATGTTTTATTTTTATTTTCTTTAGTTATAACTAGAGATGGGGGCAAGGTTGTGGAAGTGGCAGCTTTTACGCCCAGTTGGTTTTACAGGGGTTATCAATCACTGATAGTCCCTGTAAAGCAAATATATAAGAATGAAATAATTAAAAAAATTCAAATGAATATGAATAATTTTGCAAATATTGAAGCAAAAACTAAGGGATATTTACCACCCGCGGTGTCAAGATTTTGTGGTCTAGAGGAATTGTGTTTATTAAGGGACATTGTAATATGAATGTTGATAGGAGACTGTATGGCAACCGTCTGTAGCTACCAATGAGGTCTTAGGTGAGGCTACAGCCTGGCAGTATTCCAAGTCCATAGGAGAAAACACACAGGTCTGCAAGTAAACAACAGCGTGTTCTACTTGGATACTTCTGACTACTAGGCTTTGGCTAGAAGTGATACAACGGTAGAGATTCTTTAATCTATATCTTCAAGGGTGAATATTCTGCTTGATCTCTAATCAGGAGAGCACTTATATAGGGTGGATAGGCCTTCTTGCCAGATTAAATCTGATGCATCTAACTCTTACTAGTCAGCCTATTTGTTCCCCAGACTGCTAGTTTCAGCCCCCAGAGCTAGGCAGTCATGCCAGTTTGGCATGGGACTTCAATAGATTACTGGGCCTCAGCTTATCTCATCAGTGTATTGGCGGCATCTCATCTACAGTTTATGCATGTGCAAGTTTAGTTACCCTGTCTAATGGGTTTTTGCATCATGCATTATTCTTCTGAACAACCTTCTATATTGGTCATAGAATTCAAGGTATCTACAAGTGCAAATGTTTGGCATCAAAAATATTGCATTAATATTCCTGGGTATTCTCTATTATTGGCTGTAAAACATTCTGTGATTGTGGCCTGAGACATCAAGCCTATTTGCTCAGGTTCAATCCAATGAGCGGACCATTCTTGGATCAGGATCAATCTTTGGAGTAATCATCAATGTACCAAATAGCCAAATCCCAGGAGTAGGATAAGTTGATGCTTCTACAAACAAGCCAGCTAAATGGCAATTGGCTGTCTAACTAATCAACCAAGGAGAAAAATGATCAATTTTATTATATTATTCCGGAGGCTTGACATTTTCCCTGGCTAGACTGGACCATATATTTTTCCCTTGACCAGAGACCTTGTGCATATGGACAACACGTCAAATTACTCTAATTATACTTTCAAGACAGACTCTAGACAGTAAATTGAAGAGATGTCAGAGAAGGAGTGCAAGGTGCTCTACAACTTTTTGCTTAAGGCCAGACAGGCGTTGATACAAGGACTGAGATGGTGGTTTAGAATCAGCGTTTACTGGGTTGGAAGACCCTTTTCAATCAGATACTCAGGAAGACAGCAAGCAGTCAGAGGGGACTGACACAACTGCTTCTGGTAAGCGTCCAATAGAAGAACCAATTGAGGAGTGTTTGCCTAAGCAGGCTACTTGGATTTCTAGCCAGACCACTGGGGGACAAGAAGTAGTTGCAACTCCAGCCCAGGATCAGTACAATGCCTTTGGGGGAACCCAACAATCTGTGTTTACCCAGTTCTGTCTGGGGGAGGAAGGCTTCTCTGTGAAGAATCTGTTCCTGGGTGAGGATATTATTCCTCTATTCCTTTATGTGGTGACACAGAAGCGTCCTCAGGTGGACTTGAAGAAACAAATTCAGAGTATTGCAAGTGGATTTTACGCAGTAGACAACTTGTCCTCTCGCCAGGATGCCTTGCAAGAATTGACCAATCTTCTAGCAGACCAAGCAACTGTAAGGGCAGCGGATATGTTAATCTTGGGGTTTATTCTCAACTTTGGCCTTGAGGTCCTTAAAAGCTGGATCTTCCCTTTGGATTATTTTCCCAAAGTATATAGTTCCTTGGGAGTTGATAGCTTCAATGCGCAGGACAGCCGCATTTGCAGGGCTACTAAAAGGATTGGGAGGCACTTCATTGCAGCAACAAGAAGCTGGATCTTTGTGGGATGGCCTTGTGTGGAGATCTGCTCTTGATCCCAGACCTTTGACTGCCTATGGGGACGTTTGGAAACATGGCGGCATACTGGAAAAAGTATTGCAATAAGATAGGTGGCATTCAAGCTCCTTTGCACGTATCTACCCGTACATCTCCAACTTCATGCTTGACTACATAGTCCTTTCATGCTGCTTCCCTCTAGACGCCAGGCTCTGGCAACTGGACGCCCAGAAGGCCTTTATTCTTCTTCTGCTTGTCCAGTACTTACAACGGCCAATTGCAGTTCATAGAGTGTGGCTGCAGGTTGCTACTTTCTTTTTTGTCAGAGGCTGTACTTTTCCTTTTTTTCCTGTTTGTAGAGTGGCTCAGTCAGGAAGACGGAGCCAGTCTTTGCAGGCCCAGGAGAAGGTGGTGGAGCATCAAACTCTAGTGAGCCAAGACCCCAGCAACAATGGAGAGACTGAGAAAGACAAGGATGAGGACAACAAGGATGAAGAAGACCCAGAATATCAAGAAGGCACCCCTTAGCCATCTAATAAACACCTTTGTCTACAATTATATTTTTTTAGTTTTTGTATATAAGTTGTAAGGTTTAATTATTGCCAATACTAGGCATAGAAAAGAAGGGTTTAAGGAATCTGGAGTGTACTTGATTTATGAGTTGTCCATCTGCCAGATTCTTAATAGTATTTGCGTCCTGTGAGGTTTTTTCTATAACCTTAAAAGAATCCTTCCATAAGCTATTCAACTTATGGGATCAACCCACAACCTTGTTGTGGTCTGAAATCTGACTTGCCACTTTGAATTCCATCAAAGGACGGTGCTTTGTGTTATCGGCTATCTGGCCCTTTGTTCTGGATAGGGAGGTTTCTGATCAAGCTTCAGCTTGAAGCTTGATCAGCGTCTTGGCTAACTTAGTTAGGTATTGCTGATAAGTCATGTCTTTGGGATTGCCTATGGCAGAGTACATGATTGGTAGGATAGCAGGGTGGCGTCCATATACTAGCTGGAAGGGCAAAAACCTAGTGGTGCTGTGGATTGAGATATTGTAAGCAATGACCACAACAGGCAGGAACAGGTACCATTCTGAGGTACAAGTATCTGCTAATTTTCTCAGGATGGAGACTAATGTTCCATTCACTCTTTATGCCATACCATTTGACTCAGGGTGGTATGGAGTGGAGAGGACTCCCCTTACGCCCATGAGCTTGTTCAGCTTGGGAATAATATTGGCAGTGAAATTAGTGCCGTTGTCTGTGAGGATAAACTGGGGACATCCATGTCAATGGATGATACATTCTAAGATGAAGGTGGCCATTGACTTGGTGCTTACTTGCTGCAGTGGCTTGGCGTTGACCCATTTGGTTAAGTGATTGATGGCCGCTATGATATATTGGAGGTGTCTTACACACATTGGAAGCAGAGCTACAACGTCTATGCTCACAGTGTGCCAAGCAAATTTTTGTTACACTTTCTTGTACTGGTGGCAGCCCACAAATGGTTTCTCATTCTGGCATTCTGAACAGCAGGTGAGGGTCTCTTTGACGTCAAACAGCAGAGACTCCCAATAATAGTGGAGCTACAGCTGAGCAATGGTCTTCCAAAATCCCCCATGGCCTACTGCCTTGTGGGCAGTGAGTATGATTTTGGGCCTATCTGACGGTTGAGGGAAAAAGTAATTTTTACCTTCATGATATTTGTAGAGTTTATTATTCTCTACCCAGCAGTCTTTTCTTAGCTCCCTCAGAATGGCCTGGACTTCCTCTGGCTTGTTGTCAAAGGTGGCTCTTACCATCTTGTTGTACATGTAATCTGCTTGGGAGGATACCAGTGCTACAGTGGGTAGACAAGACAGGCAGTTGGCATTTTGATGGCTGGCTCCAGGGCAATGAACTATCTTGTAGTCAAAGGCTTGGAGTTTCAGTGCCCATCTGGCAAGGCGTCCTTTGGGCTCTCTGAGATTCTGAAGCCAACTGAGGCTGAAATAGTCCATTACCAAAGTGAAGTGTACACTATGTAGGTATACCCTAAACTGCTTATAGGCGTATATCACAGCAAGAAATTCTCTTTCTGTGACAGTGTAGTTTTGCTTGTGAACATTAAGGGACCTGCTGGCGTAGGCCACAGGATGCTCAGCTCCTTCATTGTTGTGTTGGGATAGCACTGCTCCCAAGGCTGACAATAATGTGTTGGTGTGGACAATAAAGGGCTTGTTGAAGTCTGGGTACATCAGGACAGGGCTGGACAAAAGGCTGGTTCTAAGAGAATCAAATGCAGTCTGGCACGCTGTTGTCTCCTCAAAGGTAGTTCCATTCTTAAGGAGGTTGAACAGTGGCTTGCCAGTGCAGAAGAAGTTTGGAATAAGGCGTCAGTAGTAGCCAACAATTCCTAGGAAGACTTGTATGTCTTTTTTGCTTTCTAGTTGCTTCATGTTTGTGATTGCTTCAACCTTAGCAGGTTGAGGCCAAAGTCCAGTTGTGTCTACAACAAAGTCAAGGTATTAGAGCTGATCTTTGAAGAATTGGCACTTTTGAGGCATTATCTTCAGATTGGTGTCATCCAGTTGTTTAAACATGGCCTCTAGATGATCCAGATGTTCATTGAAGGTCCTGGAAAATACATTAATATCATCCAAATATACCAGAATGTAGGACAACTTGAGGTCTCCAAGGATTAAACCCATGGATTGTTGGAACGTGGCTGGTGCGTTACACAGACCCTGGGTATACATGTTGGCTGGAATAACCCTTGCAAGGTTATTATTGCGCACTTCTTTTGTTCTTTAGGCGGCAACTTAATTTTCTAGTAACCAGAAATTAGATCCATGGCAGAGAAATACTTGGCTCCACCTAGACAATCAAGGGCATCATCAATCCGTGGGAGAGGGTACAAATCCTTCTTAGCTATCAGGTTGAGCCAACAGTAGTCAATTACAACCCTATTGCTACCATCTTTCTTCTTAACTATGAGCATAGGAGATGCCCAAGGGCTCTTAGATGGCACTAGCATGCCTCTATCCAAGAGCTCCTTAATCTCCTTGCTCACTACCTCCTTGCTGGCTTTGGACCTTCTGATAGGACAGAGGCAAATAGGTTTCTGATCACCAGTGTTAATATGATGGATGACATCAGTGGCACATCCTAGATTGAAACCATCTTCTCCAAAATGCAGCATTTTTTTTGAAAAGTGCACTGGCCCTCTTGCGTTCTTCATCTCTCAAAGAAGATATGTCAGCCAAAGGAGTAGTTGCATAGGCAGAGGCTTCTACTTGATCTGGCAGCCCCATGTTGGAGAAGTCACCTATGCAATGCAATTCCTCTATCTCAATGACAGGGGGAGGTGTACAAAGGCAACTACTTGATGCTTCTTAATCTTTAAGTCAAATTCCTGTAAGTTAGCCAAAAGAACATGAATTTCCTGTTGCCTGGGAATGATGATTCCAGGGGCAACACATGGTTTGAAACAGGAGCGGCTCCAAGGCTGATGGATTTCCCCGTAGAGTCCTTCAGGTATGTCTAGGGTTAACCCTGAGCTGATGACCATCTGGGCGCCGCTTGGGAGTATGAAGGTTGATCTTGACTGGAGGGGAATGCCCTTGTGCTCCTTTATTTGCGTGGGTAGCCACTTGCCCTTTTTCCCCTTGTTTTCATAGGGTACTGCTACCACTCTGTCCTTGTACGTCAGGTGAATGCTTTTAGTTTCCTTTGGTGGCATCTTATCTTTAGAGTAGTATAGTGGGATTGTCTGGCTGAGCAGTGTCAACATATCTACTTCCATGTCTAGCTTCACCCTGTATTTGCAAAGGAATGTTGTCCCAATCAGTATATTGTAGTTTTGACTGGGCAAGACCACTGCAGGCAAAGAAACCTAAATTGAATTAAATCTCATTGGAAGTGAACTGTAGGCTCCAACTGAAGTAGTGGTAGGTATGCCAGAAGTACCATAGACCTTGGAGTGGGATATGTCTGGAGCCAGACCCAGTCTTTTCACCTGGTGGGTTGAGACTATATTGATGGGGGCCCCACTATCTATAATGGCCCATACCTTTACCTTATTTAAGGAAATATCAGCATAAGTACATTTGGTATAAGATTTGGATTGGAGGTTTAATAGATGGATAACCAGTGGTCCTGGGGCATCAAAGTATTGGCGGAGGTGTCAGGGATCTAGTCTTGGGCAGCTGGCCCGCCGTTTCTGGGGGTAACTTGGGCCAGGGTTTTTGTGGGCAGGGCCCACCACAAGAGAGGAGTTAACTTTAGAAGGTAGGAAGCAGACTTCCCCAACCAAGACCACAGGCCAACAGCCGGTACAATAGTGTCCACCACCCCTGTGAGGGTGATGCACACTATTCTAAAAAGCTTGCTGATGTGGTTGGTTGGAAGGTTGGGTGAGGAGGCTGGCATTGGTTTGGGTGTTACAGGCGGTTCCATATAGATATTGTAGGCCAGGGGATAATTGAATTTTCCTCTAAATAGTTTGGGGGTGGAGAATATCCACAGGCCTTGGCAGTTGTATCTAATAGCAGATTGAATATGGGCTAGCAGGTCAAGTTTGAGGATTTTCCCTGGTGTATAATTCTTATATTTGGGCTTCAAAGGATAATCAGTGAAGTGAATGGGCCAGAAAGGGTGCATCAGATGGACAGAAAACTGCAGGCGGTGGGGCAGGAGGGCCAGGAGATCTTGAACTGAATTGATAGACAGCAAATATAAAATATGGCAATAGCTGTAAAAGCCAAAGTAACATAACCTTTATTTAAAAATGGCAATAAGGTTCAAGCGCAGAATCTATTGGCATATATAGCATTCCGCCTCCAAACTTATTATTTTCCATTGGGGCTTTTTCAAAATATTGGGAAAAGTGCAGGCGGGCAGCCAGAGGGCCCGGGTGTGGGAGCGGCAAAATGGCACCTTGGCTGGGTGTTCTTTCATTGGTCAGAACGTCCAATTTGGTCACTCAATTTTCTTGATTATTTGCTGTGGTCATGGGGTCAGGCCCAAAGCCTGGGTTTATCTTTGGTAGTAGGGTTTGATTGGTTACTTGAGAGGACTTCAAACTCATGAAATTCACAGAGTCACCATTTCCGCTTCCATTAGGCAATTTGAGAAGCTCCCTTTGGGTGCCACCATGGTTGAGCTGGTACAGGTATTCTGGCTTTGGAACTTAGCGGGAGCTTCAGCTTGCAAGGGCTCAATCCCAAAAAAACATGGGTGCATGGGCCCTTGGTCTATGGGCCCGCAGGGATGTAGGTTCAAATCCCACCTTTGGGCCCAGGTTTCCTGGGGTAATGAATTGTCAATCCTGACAGGAGGCTTTGACTAATCTCAGGGAAGTTGGCTTCTATGGTCTCCAGTGGTATGGAGAACTGTACACCTTTCAGTGGCAGCAGGTTGCTGGACACGTTTGGGTTAGAACCAGTACATAACTCCTGAACTTGAGCGGTGTAGGGCTTGGAGACAGTCTCTATTGTGTTGGCATCAATTTTCCTGGGGCAGCCTCTCCTGCGGGTGGGGACCACATACAGGTTGTCTACTACTAGCTTATGGATAGAGTCCTCCTCAAAGTCTTTTTCTGGTAGGAATAGATCAGGAAGGAGCTGGTTGCTGGCCGTGGATGTGTCCGTGGATATTGTCAGGGTAGGTGCTGTCTACTTGCTGGTAGTCATGGAGACCGTGTTGCTGACCTCAGGGCGCTGGCTGGCTGTCTCTTGATCAGGATCTTTTAGAATAGGGGGGATTGGCGGGACCAGTAAATTTCATTACTGGCCTGTCTTCCCGCTTCCATGTTCTGCAGGCTAGGCCAACGTGACCACATTGACAGAAGGGGGACTAGGCTTTCCTCCTTGGTAGTCTGCCGCAAAGTGGCCTTGCTTCCCACACTTATTGCAGTTACCAGAATTTTGATAGAATTGTTTTCTCCCTTTGGCTTATCTGCGTCAGGTGTGGAATCAGTTAGCTTGGGGGTTTGGGTGCACTCTTTAAAGTTGTTAAAACTTTTAACTGACTGTCCCTTGTTTGGTGCCTCAAACTGGGAGCCAAGTCTGCTGAGATAGCTAGTAATTTTCTGGGTGTCATTGGACTGGTCAAGTACCAGGAACATCACATTGGCAAGCTCACAATATGACTGTAATGCTCTGCCAATAGTAATGCAGAAGTCTAAATCAGAAATTACCCCAGCCCCAAGGAGAATCTGCGTCTCATGGTAGAATTGATTGGCAAAGTCAGCAACAGTCTTGTACTTCTTAAAGGAGATATTGCCAAACTCCGCCTTTCTGGCCTGGAGTTTTGTCTTGCTGCTGAATTTGTCAATGACTGCCTGTCTGGCGTCTGTGTATGTCCATTCTTATTGTGGTAGACAAGGCATGATAACGTCTATGCTGGCGGGATCCAGGGCGCTTATGAGGATGGTAGCCTTCATGTGGTCTGATGAACCTCTCATGGACATCTTGAATAGCCGTATGAACGTTCTAATGTTCCCATTACAATTGAATTTAGGTAAGTTCAATGGCTTGAACTTGTGGTTGGGTACCAGGGTCTCTTCTATGGGGGTGGCCATTGGTCTTCTGGCGGGAATAGAAGGAAGTCTGGTGGAGGTCATTGGTGTGAAAGGAGGCAGTGCTGCAACTCCCATGGGTACATTACGTGTGTACTGAAAGCCATTACTCTCACAGTTGGAACCTAATTCATGGAAGTAATCAGGAGAGGAAGACTTCTGCCTTTCCAAGGAAGAGGCGGGAAGGGGTGAAAGGCCTTGACCAGAGCTGCTACTGCCTGCTCTGCTAGACTGAGTCTCAAGCTTGCTTAGTCTTGTAGCAAACTTATGCTCAATCTTCTTTCTAGCTGTACGTTCTTGTACCAGCTGTTCCAGTAGGTTACTATAGTTTTCCTCCAGCACAAGGACCATAAAAATGAGCGTACCATGACATTACTTGTCCTTCATACAACCTTCCTCCAGGTGGGTGATTTGTTTGTGTGCTGACTCCAGATCCTCATAAAGCAAGCTGGCAAGTTCTTCTACACTTTCAATGGTCTCCCAAAGATTGTTTTTGTTATTCACATAGACGTTGTGGTATAGGCAACAATCATGGGGGTCAGAGGCAAGCTCTTGGGAAGCAATTCCCAGCAGGGCAGGAAAATTCCCATTTCTCAGGCTGTCTAGCTTACTGGCTAATTTGTTAACGTAAGCCACTAGCTTGTTATACCAGTTGGTACTTCTGTTGTTGCTGTTGTCCAGTATACGGTGCAGAGCTTCTTTATCAGGAGTCCCTTCACTCTGGATTGGATGCTGGGCCAACTTGTCAACCCTTCAAGTAAGGCTGATACAGTGGGCTGTCACGTCAGTGATCCACTGTGGAGTGATGCCAGTGCTTTCAAAGCAATTGGCAACAATGTGTCTAATATGAGAATTAAACTGTTGCACAATCTCATCCACTCTGAAGTGGGCATGATTGGTGGTATCAAACAAATTTTATCAGGATACCCTGTAATGAGTCAAAGCTGGTGTTTAACTTATGAAATGTAGCCAAATGGGCTTCTTGCAAATCATTGTGGCTAGCCCCCAGATCAGTAAGTTCCAAGCTTTGTCTTGCAACAAGTTGCTGCAAGTGCTTAATGCTCAGATGAACAAAGTAAGAGAGGAAGTCTTCAACTTGCCCCTTCTCCTTGTTCAACAACTAACTGATCTGCATGCTGTTTGCCTCCTGGTACTGGCAATATGCAGTCCAGAGGTTGGCAGCATTCATATTGTAGCTGAACGGTGTGAACTCTGTCTTCTGTTGGGCCCCTTTGTGTCAACAACTGTGTAGGAGTGCACCTAGCATGGTGCAGACCTCTTCTAGGGAATACTGGCAAGTGTGACAAATCCAGGAAATTCATGCTTGCTTTTTCATTATCCAGGTCTGATTCTTTTACGGTTTGATAGGGAATCCTTTATGTAAGCTTTGATGAGCTTGGATTCCAGGCAAGCAATCTTGGCGTTAAACTTGTTGCCATCTGGTGATCACTTAAACATTTTTTGCTTCCCATAGTCTTAGCTGCAGACCATCTCTTTTATTTCATTGTAGTCTTATTTCAGTTAAAAGCCAAAAACATAAAGCATAAAAAGATTGAGGGGAAGGGGACCATTGTCAAACATAAGTATCATCATTTATTAATTATTATTATGTTTCCATTATATACCAATTGGGGTACATTCAGCTGAAAACCCCTCTGGTTCTGGAACCACACCTGGATTGCTATCACATGGTTTATGACATAACAGTGTCATCCAATCCAGATCTTTACCAAAAAGATCTTCACACTCTTAACATACAAGGATGTGCTCTAATACATTCCAGAATCACCTTATTATTTCCGTGGAAATGTATTGCTTTGGCTTGAAGCATTCCAGACTTACGGCGCCAAAACCCTGTGGAATATACATATTCCTGATCCAAGCTATCATTTTTCTAACTGGGAACCAGCTGATCAATCCTGAATGTATAGACAACATTGTCTATATTTAGTTATTTTCACATTTAATGGTTTTTTGCCTTAAAAACCCATTAAAACACTTGCAAACTTGAACCAGGCACCACTGCGGCACCCAGGAACTTTCCCAGGCGGCGCCCCAGCGCCTGAAAAATTTTGATAGAAGCGCCTTGGCGCTTTGAAAATCCATTAGGTGGCGCAGCAACGCTTTTAACCCAATAAATTTGCCAACACGGCGCTTTTAAACCACAATTCAGGGGTTTACTTTTGGCTAACCTTAACCAAACTTCTTGACACAGTCAAGGCAATTAAATAATAAAATTAAATCCTCATTAATTATATTCCAAGAATTTATTAATTAACCTTCTCAGTTAACTAATCTGTTTGAAGACAACAAGTCTTTACTTGACACAGTCAAGTCCATTTTGGCCCTATGATTAAATCACCATTAATCATATTCCAGGGCTTATATATTAATTAACCTTCCCAGTTAATCAATCAGTTTAAGACACCTAGTCTTTACTTGACACAGTCAAGTCCATTTTGGCCCTATGATTAAATCCTCATCAATCATATTCCAGGGTATCAATTAATTAACCTTCCCAGTTAATTAATTACGTTTGAGACACCTAGCCTCATAATCTGAATCATTCAGATTATTTATTACGGCCCTCAATTAGTAAAGCCTAATTGATTCCTGGGTAATACATTACTATCCTTGAAAGTCTCTCCAAGGCCAATCTTATTGTTTTGAATTTCAACCTATGAAATTCATCACAATTCAACTTCTTTGTGAAACCACAGCCCAATGTGGCTGTATTAAAGTCACAGCAAGGTTGGTGTGGTCCCGGAACATTGGCAGGGTTCAAGTGGAGGCAGTCATCTTGTTGCTCAACAGCTCTGTGTGGTGTAATTTCTAGGCAGAGACTAGTGTCTCTTTTGATGTCACTAGTGTCCATGCATTTCCCCCATACTTATCAACAAAGCTGGGGAGGGAAAGAGGTAAGGCAGTGCCTTGACTTGACTCCAATGGTAGCTCATTTTTGTAGTGAGCACCACTATCAAGATTTTGTGGTCTTGAGGAATTATGTTTATTAAGGGACATTGTAATATGAGTGTTGATAGGAGACTGTATGGCAACAGTCTGTAGCTACCAATTGGGTCTTAGGTGAGGCTACGGCCTGGTGGTATTCCAAGTCCATAGGAGAAAACACACAGGTCTGCAAGTAAACAACATCGTGCTTCTTGGATACTTCTGATTACTAGGCTTTGGCTAGTAGTGATACAATGGTAGAGATTCATTAATCTCTATCTTCAAGGGTGAATATTCTGATCAATCTCTAATCTGGAGAGCACTTTATATAGGGTGGATAGGCCCTCTTGCCAGATTGTAATCTGACGCATCTAACTCTTACTAGTCAGCCTATCTGTTCCCCAGACTGCTAGTTTCAGCCCCCAGAGCTAGGCAGCCATGCTGGTCTGGCATGGGACTTCAATAGATTAACGGGCCTCAGCTTATCTCATCAGCGTATTGGCGGCATCTCATCTACAGTTTATGCATGTGCAAGTTTAGTTACCCTGTCTACTGGGTTTTTGCATCATGCATTATTCTTCTGAATGACCTTCTTATTGGTCATAGAATTCAAGGTATCTACAAGTGCAAATGTTTGGCATCAACTATATTGTATTAATATTCCTGGGCATTCTGTCTTATTGGCTGTACAATGTTCTGTGATTGTGGCCCAAGACATCAAGCCTGTTTGCTCAGGTTCAATCCAATGAGTGGACCATTCTTGGATCAGGATCAATCTTTAGAGTAATCATCAATGTACTAACTAGCCAAATCCCAGGAGCAGGATAAGTTGATGCTTCTACAAACAAGCCAGCTAAATGGCAATTGGCTGTCTAACCAATCAACCAAGGAGAAAAATGGTCAAGTCTATTACATTATTCCAGAGGCTTGACACACAGGGTGATTGTCTTGGACTAGGGAAGCATACAAAATAGGAGCAAATATCAACTTCAAAGAGATGACTGAAATTTGTGGGGATACCAAAATAAACTTTGATGAATATATTTATAAAATTTTACAACAATTTCCCTTTTTAAATATCAATGAATATGAAAAAACCTAATAAAAACTGATTTTTAAATAGGAACTGTATATTTAAAACTCAAATTTTCAACAAAGTATTCAAAACATTATAAAATAAAGTCAGGGACACAGTCCTTGTGAATGCATTTAAACCTTTCTTTATTTTGTTCACCAAGGCATGGGGGGTAGATACAAGTTGGGTGCCCTCTGGAACCATATTTGAATTCAGCCAAACATCCTAAATCAACAGATTAACTCAAATATATATAAAAATATGCATGTTTTCTCAAAAATATCCCTTTCAAAGAATTCACGCTGCATTATACCTAGGAATCCTACTACATTGCATATTAAAAACAAACATTAAAAAGTTGGATGATTTACCTATACTTCTTGATATATGCCAATTAGCACTAGAACACAAGAGATACTGTGAGGGTATAGGACAGTCAAGCACATCCTGTACAACTCCTTTGTATTGGCATTGTTGTATGGATACTATGTGCCTCCCAAAAAGAACCTGTTAATTGATTTGCTTACCCAACTGCCTTTTATTAAGTGTTTGGAAACCACTGGGGTGCAGGACACCCCCTCTTGCAATTGTACCCAGAGTTGTCCACCACGTACAGAAGAGTATGTAGATCCAATTAGACACATTAGCTGAGAATTTGATTTTGGGGTATAATTCCCTGGAATAATTGCATTCCCTTTGCAATTTGCATCTCCCTAATAAATTATCTTCTCTTGCAATTTAACTTTTTTTAAATTTTAATAGTTAAATTATAATATTAATATATCTAAATATATTATAAGACAGCAGTTATTTAAGCAAACACGTCAAATAATAAAATATTATTTAAAAATGTGTTTATTTACTTGCTTGTCAAGTACAGGTTCATTTATTACATAGTTAAACAATGAGAACTGAATTTATCTGCATCAAGCGGCCTGCTCCACTTATGATCTAAACAAGTGATTGTTTATAACTCAAATTACCTTTCCATTGTAATATGATTTGATAAATATATTTGATATGCTTAACCCAACATAAGTACTAATTAGTAAGAAATGCATGAAAACATTGGTTTTTGTGTTGTGTGGCTATAGTGGCACTAAATCAATAAGGTCAGATGATGACTTGCAAGGTCCAATTTGTGGCTCAAAAAAGCCAAAGACCCAAAAAAAGTTCACAATTATTTAAATAAAATTATTCTATTTCTATCTTTTTAAATCTATTTATTTCTTAGATCTACAGTCAGTACAATATTTGGTGCATTATAATAAAAATATGTGTCTCTATATCCAGTATAGTTAATTCTACTTAACTTTTATATGTATTCTTATATGTCTATAATACAATTAAATGTCACGTCCTTATAACATAAAGTATTATTTCCAAGCCCTGTTGAAAACAAAATAAATAAAAATAAAAACAAATAAAACCCAGAGCACCCATTTATCTGATTGGCTCAGAGGCCAGGGCTTTGGGGAGAGGGGTTTGGAGTGCTTTTAATTAGCCGCCACACAGCAGGTGGCATCTCAAATTGGCTGATCTCAAGAATATTGAAGAGATCCTTGGTGTCCTGAGAGAGGCCTTTCTTCACCTTATTTTTGATTCACCCAAAGACCTCCTCAATTGAATTCAGGAATGGTGAATATGGAGGGAGGAAGAGAGGTCTCATTGGACAATCAGCAAGCTAGTGGCTGGAGGTGTGGCTGTTTTTGTCAACAGGGGGGACTCATACACAACCAGATCCACTTTATGAAGCCCAACATTATCCAACACAACAATGTTGGTTGTGCTGCTGTAATTGATCCAGAGGTATTCCTTTATGGCTTGGAGAAAATTGAGAATAATCCTGCTATTGTGGGAACCCTTGATCATTTGATATTGGTCCAACCCACGAGGACCCAGAAGTGCTACCATTGAATATGTTTTGGAACAGACGGCTGTACAATCTGCTACACCATCCTTGGACCCCTTCTTGACCCACCCATGCCTAGACCTGAGTGAGGAGGAAAATGATGATTCATCAATGTAGAAGACCTGACATTCCCAGTCTCCTTTAGGGCCAGATAAGTATTGGCATAAATGTGTCAACCCTCTATGGGTTTTTCACTGTTTTGATTGTGCAGAGAAACACCCAGTACCTTCCACAAGAAGCTCAGATTGACCACTGATTGGTAAACAAGGGTTTTTGAGACAGAAAGCCTGAACTCTGTGGCAAGCATTGATTAGACAGCAAACGTGTCCAGGTGGCAATCCTTGGTAACTTACTGCTTGATTGCATCAGTATGAACGGACTGATATAGGCTGGGCTGCTGCTTAGCCTTAGCAGATTTTGAAATTTGACTGGTGCTGCCATATTTGGTGTTGAGGTTGTAAACTTAACTGGTCATGACACCAAATCAGGATGCAATATCCCAAACTGCCAGCCCCATTCAATCAGTCAAGGAGAGCTCCACACTCACTATCTTTCAACCAATGCAAACCCTTGGATGGTACTGCGGCATCCTGGCTGGCAGGCTCATCACAGGGGATGAGGACCTTTGTGTAGAAGGTGGGATCTCACTTGCTTGCGGTGACACTGTCAATGGTTGAATAGACCACAGGTGCAGATGGCTCAATAGTGGTGGCCAATGGCTCATAAGACATGTCAAAAACACGTGCAGGAAGTGGAAACTCTTGGATCAAGAGTGCAGGGCCGGGTGACAACTGGGTACACAGTAGAGGTGTAAGTAACCTCAGTGTTCCCAGTCTCCCTGGTATAGGAGACTTTGGTGGTAGGCCTTGAGAGCGGCTTCTGTCTGGGATTCAGGCTGGTTGATCTGGCTTGGGATGTGGGAGGTGGTTGACTGGCAATGTCACCTTGGGAGGCCTGTGTGCCGGCATCACTCCCCTTGAGTTGGGTTCTGGGTCTATTATTGGACCCTCTGGGACGCCCTCATGGACAGTCTGCCCTGGGAGCTGGTGCAGGAGCTGATTGGGAATGCAATTGATGGTCCATAATAATGCAACTGAACCAATGAGGATTCAGTATTTGGAATTGGGGAAGACAACAGTCTGATAGAAAGGACAAAATAATAAGAACAAGGTATTGTTTATTGAGAATATAGTGGCTAATATACTATATAGGGAAAGCCACAAGGCCACAAGGGGGTGGCATAGTGGGAAGTTCCATGTAAGGTTTGAAGCTGAGGAATAACTTGTGCAGGGATCAGCAAGTCAAATTGGTAGCGCTCCTAATTAGGATGAAGTACCCGCCATTTGATATTGCCATCAGATTAATCCATGTGGTTAGATACGTCAAGGGGCAACTCACCAAGCACCCCCTGTGTATTGTAAGATATGTTAGCAGGCAAGTCTGAAAACTTGGTTGCAACACCCCCCTTGCCCCCTGCTTGTTGTCAGATACCAAGACCGGAGTCTGCGGAAGATCTGGGAAGGTCCGCACAAACAGCCTTTGTGTGGGGATGGCGCAGCAGGGGTGCAAGCAATCATGGTGAAGCTTCTTGGTATTCCCTTGGGCGTCTTTGAGTTGAAAAGTATGATTGTCATAGACAGCAGCTATCTTGAAGAGCCCTAGGTGGTTGGGCTCCAACTTGGCAGAATTGGGGTTGAGGGTGTAGAGGGGTCACCTATGGCGTATCTAGCTTTGAGGTGCTTTGTCCCTCCTGCAATTTGCTTATGTTCAATTTTCTAGGCTTTGGCATGCCATTGATCTAGGGATGGGGTTGTTACTAGGGGAGGCTTGTCAGGAACCCTGGACTGTAGCTTTCCCTGTTCAACTCCTACCAGACTGTCAGGTGTCCCAAAGGCTAGGGTGCTGGGGCTGAACCCTGTGCCCCTGTTGATTCTTGCTTTTAGGATAAGTAGAGCATTGGGCAGGTGTTCAGTCTATGTGGTGTTGGGGTGCTCTTGTGAGAGCTTGGCAATCAGCTGAACCAGGGAGCCATTTAACTGTTCTACATGTCCATTGGCTTGAGTATGGTAGGGGGTTATAACTATACATTGGAGTGCGTTCTTGGCGCAGTATGCCTTCATGACATGTCCAACAAGTTTGGGGCTGCCATCTGTGATGAGAAATTTGAGTCTTCCAAAGCAGGCCGCAATTTCCTTACCAATGAAGCGGGTGATGATGGTGGCAGTGTAGTTAATTGTTGCCCAGGCCACTGGCCAGTGAGTGAAGTAGTCAATGGCAGTGATAATGTAATTCTTCCCCAGTCTGTCTTTGGGGAGTGGCCCCACAATGTCAAGGGCCCACTGCTCAAAGGGTTTCATGGCCTTGATGGGCAGGACAGACTTGGGGGTGCAGGTTTGGACGTGTTCTCACACAGCACGCACGTTTCAAGGAGGTCCAAAATGTCTTGACGCATGCGCGGCCACCAAACCTTCTGTTTCATGATCTTGAAGAGGTTACGCCCTCTGATGTGACCCAGGGTTTGGTGGTAGTGCAATATTGTGTCACCATTTTGCATGGTGGGAATGTAAGGCGTCTTCTTACCTGTCTCTGCCTGACGGCAGACGTTACTAGAATTGGTGATGAACTGACTTTTGTTGTCCTTCAGCTTGGAGATGGTTACCAAGTTAAGGCCCTTGTAGCGAGTTGCCTCAGGGCAGAGGTAGAGCATGGGCCAATCTGAATCCAAAACATTGTCCCCAGTGATGGACACTACGTAGAGTCGTAAAAGGATGTCAGCTGTGACAAGTTTATTCCCAGGCTTGTACTTGATGCGCAACTGGTAAGGGGATAGACACTCAACCCATCCTGCTTGGCGGCGTGTCAAGTGGGACTGTGTGTAGAAGTACTGGAGCAACTTGTGGTCCGCCAGAGAGCGGGGTGGGAAGGTAGCACCTTGCAGGTAACAGCGCCACTTCTCAACACAGTGCAGGATTGCTGCCAATTCTTTATCATGAATGGGATAGCCTTGTTCCAAGTCAGTAAGTTTCCTGGACTCATACGCCACAGGGAGGAAGACATCATTGTCAGTTTCTACCCTTAGTACGCCCCCTATGGCCCTGTTAGAGGCATTGGTCTTGAGTTTGTACTGACGGTTTTGATTGGGGAACTGCAGTACTGGTGCTGTTGTCAGTCTTTGTTTCAACATCTTGAAGGCTCAATCTCTGACGGGGGTCCAATGGAAGCAATGTTTGGTATTGAGGAGCTCAGTGAGAGATGCAATTAGTTTCCTGCAATTGGGGATGAACTTGCGCACGTAAGCAACCATGCCTAAGAATGTCCACACCTGGCCCACATCAGTGAGGGCGGCATGCTAGTGATTGCCTGATTTTGGCAGGGTTGGGCTTTATCTCTTGGGCAGAGATGGTGTGCTCAAGGAATAACAGCTCCAACTTGAGGAACTCACATTTGGAGGGTTTAGCTATTAGCTGGTTTTTCCGAAGGGTGTTGAGGACAGCACGGAGGTATTGGAGATGTGTGGTTTGATCTTGACTGAAGACAATAATGTTGTCAAGGTACACAACCACACATTTTCCAATCAGGTCCTCAAATGCTTTGTTTATCAACATGACAAAGGTGGAAGGAGTGTTGTTCATTCCAAAGTTCATAACACAACACTCAAACAACCCGTAGCACGTGCAGAAGGCAGTTTTTGCCTCATCCTCTGGTGCAATGCGGACCTGGTTAAACCTGCAGTGAGATCAATCTTGCTAAAGACCTTCACACCTGCAAGTGTATCAAACAGGTTGTCAATCAGTGGCAGGGGGTACTTATTCTTAACTGTCACCTCATTTAGGGTGTGGTAGTCTGTGAGCAGGCAAAGAGACCTGTCCTTCTTGGCTACAAAGAAGAGAGCTGCCCCGTATGGAGAGAGAGGGGCAAATGAAGCCCTTATCAAGCGCGTCCACAAGGTGCTGGTGGAGGGTCTCATCTTCCTTTGGTGTAAGACAGTATAATGGTTGTGCTTTAGGTAATGACCCCTGAAGTTGTACAGCATGCTGTATCTCCCAGGGAGGAGGTATTTGTTCAAGTGTCTCACTTAATACATCCTTGTACTCCTTGAGGAGTGCAGCAAGCAATGGTGGTGGTGAAGTGGTTAAGAGAGGGACTGCAGATGGTTCAGCGCATATAACTTTGACTGAGCATTGATTAAAGTCTAGTTTTCTCCCCTTGAAATTGTACAAGCCTGTCTATGTTATTTTGACAAACACAGTATTATGGAGTAACTTGCTCATTTCCACAGGGTAGATCTGGAACCCCACCCCATTTCTATTAAGGGTGATGACAGAGGTATCCCAGTTGATGTATGGACGGTTATGTCAAGGCCAGTTGAGGCCAGCAATTACGTTGTGGCTGAGCCCGGCCATGATTTGCCCAGAGAGCTTAACCTGGATGTTCCCCATTCTCACAGAGAAGGGTACCATCTTGTGCGTGATTGCAACTCTGCAAGAGTCAGCTACTTGTACTGCCTTGAACCTGCTGGGCACTTGGTCCAGTTGTTGAGAGTCAGCAAACGCCTGGTCCACCATATTGTGGTTGGCCCCAGTATCTACCAGTAATTTGTGGGTGTTCCCAAAGAAACAGAAGGGATAGGATAAGTGTGTTACTTTATTTTAGGAGTCACTTGCTTGCAGTACGGGGTTGTCACTGTGGACTTGGAAGACGTCCAGGGTTTTGACTTAATGGATGTTGTAGTCACAGGGTTTTTTTGCAAGCAAGGATTGAGAGGTTGGGTTAGGTGGGGTTGCAGGGTCTCTTTTTGCTACAATTCCCAGGCTTTTCCCTGATCCTCAATCTTCGCAAGCTGGAGCTCCCCCCTTGCAGGAGCGTTTAGTCCCATTATCCTGTTGACAGGGCTGGGCAGCCCACTTGATTGTGGCCATTGCCAGGTGTTGTACGTGGTTGGGATGGAGCGTCACTGGTACGGCAGAAGCCCATTGAGGCCTGGTTGTTAGCCTCTGCAATGGCCTTGTAGCAGTCATTGATGGAGGTGCAGCAACCTACAGGGACCCACTTGCAGATATGGGGTTTTAATCCATTAATGATGAGAGTGAGTAGCATTTAATTTCTGTTGATCACGGCTTTGGGGGTGGCAGCAAGAGGTTGTTGCCAGGCAGCAAGGTACTCAGGAACGGACCCAGTTTGTTTGATTGCTAGAAGAGGAGTCCCCACAACAATGGGGGAGAAGGTTTTGCTTTAGCGGGACTTGGCGGCGTCTTGGAATGCTGCTCAGGTAACATCAAGTTCCTGACTGGCCCAGTTAGTGAACCACACAGCAGCAGGCCCTGTGAGGCAACTAGACGCAGTGGCAAGCCACATGGGCTCAGGAACCTGATAGATACGGAGGCAGGTTTCAGTAGATTGGAGCCAGCTGACAATGTTGGCCCCTTCAACGCCCCCACAAAGGATTCTAGCTGAAGGTTGAGCATGCATTGGGACAGGTCTGACTGGGGTGGGGTGACACTGGCGTCACACTGCCCAAGGTAGAGCCAATTGTACACACTTGTAATAACTAGCTGGTCTTGATGGATGATGTACCTGTTGGGGATGTCCCCCTTGGGGATTGGCAGGAAGGTCTCTTGTTGGGGAGTAGCCATACGGCCCATACCCTGTGCTTTCTTAGGGGGGATTTTGTTTTAGGTAGGTTGTCAACCTACCGCTACTACCACTGTTGCAACTGAACCAATGAGGATTCAGAATTTGGAATTGGGGAAGACAACAGTCTAATAGAAAGGACAGAATAATAAGAATAAGGTATCATTTATTGTAGAGTATTGTGATTAATATACCATATGGGAAAGCCACAAGGCCACAAGGGGGTGGCATAGTGGGAAGTTTCATGTAAGGTGTTGTAAAATATGCAGCCTGGGTGCTGATTTCTACAAATAGTTGTCTACTACTTCTTTATCTTAATACTATACCTGTTGTGGTATAGTGACAGCCTGGGTAAGGACAGAAGAATATAAGAAGATAATAAGATAAAACTGGTGTTTATTATGATAGTATTGCACTTATATAGTGTGAGGCAGGGGAATAGCCACCAGGGGAAGGGAGGCACAGACAAAAGGACTTCCCTAATGGAGGAGAGTAGATTGGCACAGCAGAAGTCCCACGCCAGAGAACAACCAGTTTCACGCAGTTTTCCTTAAGGAGGCAGATATAAATAACTTTGTTATTCTATTATTAACCTCAGAAGTAAAGCCTGTGCCTTATGCGCATTTGAAAGGCACTTCAAACACCCGTTTTAGAGGCGTTTTAACCCTTTTTATCCTTAGAAAAATCAGGACACAATAAAGCAATCACGCAACTGTTCTATTGCTCAATTCCTAGATGAACAACTTAATATCTAATGCATTCAATCTGCGACATTTCCATTCACTGGATTAGACAACAGGGTCAAGAATGGCTTGGCGTCTCTAGGTAGCGGCTATGGTGTTGTGGCCAATCACATTTCTTGTTAGGTGGGGGTTTGTTGCCTAATCCTTGGTCATTGGCTTTGCAGATCTGTAGGTAACCAGTTGTGTTACCTGGCTGCCATTCAGGTGGTAGAACAGTTGGTGTGATACAGGAAGAGTCTTGTCAGTCTCCAATAAGCACCTTGCTCTTTTATTCTTATTCCTCATACTTTGGTGCTACACTATTGCAAACAGGACAACAACCCATATAATTTTTTAATTAGGCTTTTGTTTTTTTGGGTTGTTGTCCTCATTGGGGCTTACTCTTGGTCACTGGGAGCAGCACACATATACTGAGTGTGTACTCTAGTGTTTAATTGCCCAGAATGAGGCTCCTTAAGGGTTTAGGAGTTGGGGCCAGTCTTCTGGATAACTTGAACTGGGCCTTGCCAAAGGGAGGCAATTTTGGATTCACGGCTGTACCCTCTATTGCTGAAGAAGTAGACTGAGTCTCCTACCAGGTAAGTGGGTAAGGTGGGGCGTTTGGATGCAGCTTGTTCTAGGTCCTGTAAATTATGGTTTAAGTTTACAGTGTAGGCCTCTGATTGCAAGCAAATAAGAGTTTGAACCAGCTTGTTAAGGTATGCCACTGCAGACACAGCCAGGCTGGGCTTTATCAAGGAATATAGTAAAGGGGGAAGTCCTGGTTACCGGCTGTAGAGCAGTTGGAAGGGTGGCTTGCCAGTGGCACAATGGTACCCAATATATATGCAAGGGTAGCCACAGGCAGGAAAGTATCCCATTCAGTTTTGTGTTGGTGACTGAGCTTCCAGAGTATCTGGACCAGGCTCCCATTAGTGCGCTCTACCATACCATTTGTCTATGGGTGATAAGGAGTGGATAGTGTCCCACAAATTCCCATCAGTTGGTTGAGGCGGGGGAAGATATGACTGGTGAAGTTGGTACCATTGTCTGTCAGCAGAATCTGAGGCAACCATGTTTGTATATGATATTCTCCAGGGTGAACGTGGCTGTCACCAGTACAGATTGGTTGGGAATTGCCTTGGCCTCTACCCATTTAGTCAGATGGTCAACAGCCACAATGATGATCTTGTTGCAACTGTTGGTAGCTGGCAGGGGTCTACTACCTCAATGGCTACAGTGTGGAAGGCAAACCCAGGGCGTACAAGTCTGTGTTGGAACTTGACAACCTTAGGTCTCTCAATGTTGCAGTCATGACAGTTGGCTAGCGTATCTACTACATCAGTGTGCATTCCTTACCAGAGGCAGTGCTGCTGTAGCAGAGCTAACATCTTCTGTATGCCACCATGACCAGTAGTCTTGTGAGCAGCCACCACTTAGTCCATGTGTAGGGATGGACTTATTTAAGGTAACTAAGAGTCTTCACAAAGCTTCAGGAGTTGTCCCTTAGAAACTTTGGTATCAACAGCTAGCTTCTTGAGAGCTCTCTGTATCTCTACTGGCTCCTCCCCCGCAAAGAAGGATCCTCCATAAGCTTGTCATAGAGAATGTCAGCCATGGGGGATACTAAGGCAACAGTGGGAAGGCAGTAGAGACAGTCAGCATTCTGGTGGGCTGCTCTGGCTTGATGAATGATTTTGTAGTCATAAGCCTGAAGTTTAATGGCCCAACGCGCCAGACGTCCTTTGGGGTCCTTGAGGGTCTTCAGCCATTGCAAGGAGGCATGGTCTGTTACAGCTGTGAAATGTACCCCATGGAGATAGACTCTGAATCATTGGTAGGAGTATATCACAGCCAGACACTCTTGTTTGGTGAAAGTGTAGTTCCTCTTGTGAATGTTAAATGTACGCAAGCAGTATCCAACAGGGTGTTCAAGTCCTTTGGAGTCCATTTGGGAGAGAACACCCCATGGGAACCCACTTGCAGTCAGACTAGCATCTGTATGAACTACAAACGGCTTGGAAAAGTCAGGGTAGGCCAGTACAGGGGCTGCAGTCAGTGTTCCCTTGAGAGCATTGAAGGCAGATTGGCACGCTAGTCTCCAGAAGAATTTCTTATCAGCTTGGAGAAGCTGAAAAAGGGGGTTGCCCAGGGATGCAAAGTTGAGGATGAAGCGGCAGTAGTACCCAATCATCCCCAGGAAGACCTGCATGTTCTGCTTATTGGCCAGGATCTGCATTTTCTCAATGGCTTCCACCTTCAAAGATACAGGGCGGAGTCCATCTTGGCTAATAATAAACCCCAAGAACTCAAGGTGCTCCCTGAAGAAGTTGCACTTGCGTGGCTTGAGCTTGAGATTGGCTGCAAGTAACCTCTGGAAGACTTCCTCCAAGTGTTGTAGGTGACCATTAAAGGTTTGGGAGAACACATTAATGTCATCCAGGTAGACCAAGATGCTGGTGAGTTTAAGGTCGCCCATCACTGCATCCATGGTCTGCTAGAAGGTAGCCAGGGCATTGGAAAGACCTTGAGGCATCCTTGTGGGTTGGAATAGCCCTTGGTCAGTGATGATTGCATATTTTTCTTGATCAGTGGGGGGTAGATAAATCTTCCATTACCCACTGATAAGGTCCATGGCGCTGAAGAACTTGGTGCCACCCAGTTGATCCACGGTATCATCAATACGAGGGAGGGGATATGAATCCTTCTTGGTAACAGCATTCAGTTGATAGTAGTCAATCACCACACAGTTGCTGCCATCCTTCTTTTTGACAATCAGGAGAGGGGAAGCCCAAGGGCTTTTACTGGGGACCACTAATCCAGATCTCAATAGCTTCTGAAGCTCCTTGTTAGCCACAGCATGATTGGCTTGACTGTGCTGTACAGGTCTGGAACAGATAGGTGGACTGCCTTGGGTGTCAATATGATGAGCAATATCTGCAGTCTTGCCCAGGTCATAATCATCCTTGGCAAACACATCCTTATACTTGGCAAAGAGATTCATAGCTTGATCCTTCTGCTCTTCAGAGAGGCCAGATAGGGAGTTGCAGCTTATGACTGATAGCACCAGTGGTTGCTCACAGGGTAGACCCAACTCAGAGAAGTCCGCAAAGGGGGCAGTCTCCTGCAGGTTGTCATGCTCTTCCAGTTGTATATAAGTCAGAAGTTGGTGTTTGGAGACAACCATAGCTTCACGACTCATGTTGGCCAAGAGTATGAGTACATCCTTCTCACTTGGCATAAGGATGCCTGGTGCAACCCATGGTTCTAGTCTGGAGGCATTAGGAATGCCAAAGATTTCTCTATGAGTGCCAGCTGGTAGAGCCAGTGAGAGGCCTGTATTATGGATCACTTGAGAGCCAGGTGGAGTAGTCACATTACAGGAGGCATAGACTGGGATACCCTTGGCTTCCCCAATTGAGAGAGGTAGCACCTTGACCTTCTTACTACGCAGTGTATAGGCAACTGGAAGCTCTCCATTGGCGTACTCCAGATTGATGTAGTGCAGGCGTTTGAACACTTCTTCCAGGGGTTCCAGGTGTTTGTTATAGATGCAAGAGAAGACTTTAATCTCATTCAGATAGACCAGGGCATATGAGGGCTTGAGGTCCCCCATCACAGCGTCCATAGCTCGTTGGAAGGTGGCTGGGGCATTGGAAAGACCCTGAGGCATCCTGGTAGGTTGGAACAGCCTTTGGTTGGCAAAGATGGAACAATTCTCTGGTTCATCTGGAGGTAAATCAATCTGCCAGTAGCCAGATATCAGGTCCATGGCCAAGAAGAACTTGGATGTGGGGACCCAGTAGGCAAGATCTTTTTGCATTCTCACAGTGCAAGAATCCAACGTTTCTGATTGAGAGGCAAAGTCAACCAACAGAGGGGCATCAGAAGGCTTTGTTGTAAAGGAACAACAAGTGCCAGGGTCAGGCACAGGCTTGTCAGGGGGGAGAGGAGGGAGGTGAAACCACAAATGCAGCCAAGGATTTCTCCTTGTCCTGGCTGCTTAGTAGTTTTTTGAGTGATCCTCATTGTACTCCTCAATGCCAGAATCATCAGTGAATTCTTCCTTGCTCTGACTATCCTGAGGTTTAGTTGCTTCAGAACCATCAGGAGTGATGGATGGATTACTATCAGATCCCAGGGAGACTCCAGGGTATCTGCTGAAGGTGCAATGAAGGAGACATTCTCTTCATTGCTTCTGTGACAGTGGTGGGAATCAGGAAGAGGCAATTTAGTAAGGATCTTATGAGAGGGGGAACTATCAGCTTTAGCATTCCCATGCAGTCTCATTAGAGTATCAGGGGTACTAATTGCTGAGGCATCTTCAAGGTGATTGCTTAGTTGGTCCTGAAGGGAGTCAAGAGAGCATGTTGAGCATCCAACTCATCTAGCCATTCTTTCTTTTCCTGAAAGTCCAGAACTAATTCCTCTTTCAGAAACCCCATTTGTCTCTCTTGAGCCTTTATAGTATCCTGAAGAGCAGATAATCCCATGGTGCAGCTGTTATGGATGTCTTCTGGATTAGGAGCTTTCTGTTGATGATCATAGAACTCCAGGGCAACATGCTGATTCATCTGGGTGGGTACCAAGGAAGAAAGTACATGTTCTATCTTGCTCATTCATAGAGCCATTCCAGAGTGGGAGTGAACAGCTTCCGATATATTTTGAGCAAGGTTTGTGGGGCTAGAGCAGGGGCCAGAGCAGCTAACAGTTTGGAGGGTGCCATAATTAAGGGAGATTCCATCAGGAGAACAACCAGAAAGAAGAAGGAGGAGAATATTGAAAGCATACTTCCTTCACCAAGGCAGGCTCCAAGGAGCAGGAGACGTGGTTCATGCCAGTTGCTTCAGTGTTAGGGTCAGGCTGGATTGATATCAAGGAGGTAAAGGCTTCTTCAATGAAGTTCATCCAGGAGATTATACTTGGCTGGGAGCTGGTAATTTCTGAAAGTTGTTGGAAGTTAGGCAACCGCTGGCTTAGTCCTGGTTGACCATAGGAAGAGCCATGGAGTCTACCAGATAGATAGCCATAAGCAGTGAAGGTTGATCCTGGAGTGGGTTGGGAAGAAAGAGCTGCAGGTATAGGCAAGGACATCTCTCCCTCCACAAAAACAGGACCGCGGGGGTAGGAAGAGAGGAAGCTGTGGTTTGTAGAAGCCATGTTTGCCAATGTTGTAAAATATGCAGCCTGGGTGCTGATTTCTACAAATAAATAGTCTACTAATTCTTTATCTTAATACTATACCTGTTGTGGTATAGTGACAGCCTGGGTAAGGACAGAAGAATATAAGAAGATAATAAGATAAAACTGGTGTTTATTATGATAGTATTGCACTTATATAGTGTGAGGCAGGGGAATAGCCACCAGGGGAAGGGAGGCACAGACAGAAGGACTTCCCTAATGGAGGAGAGTGGATTGGCACAGCAGAAAGTCCCACACAAGAGAACAACTGGTTTCACGTGGTTTTCCTTAAGGAGGCAGATATAAATAACTTTGTTGTTCTATTATTAACCTTGGAAGTAAAGCCCATGCCTTATGCGCATTCAAAAGACGCTTTGGACACCTGTTTTAGAGTTGTTTTAAACGTTTTTATCCTTAGTAAAATCAGGACATAATAAAGCAATTGCATGACTGTTATGTTGCTCAATTCCTAGATAGACGACTTAATGTCTAATCCATTTAATTTGCAACATAAGGTTTGAATCCGAGGAATAACTCGTGCGGGGATCAGCAAGTCAAATTGGTAACGCTCCTAATTAGGATGAAGTACCTGCCATTTGATATTACCATCAAATTAATCCATGTTGTTAGATACATCAAGGGGCGACTCACCAAGCGCCCCCTGTGTATTGTAAGATACGTTAGCAGGCAAGTCTGGAAACTTGGTTACAATAATAAAAACAAATAAAAAATATGTTTTAGATTAAATATGTATTTATTTGGTTTTTTGGTTTAGTTGTGGGTAGTTATTTTCTCTTGATTTAGCCTTGAATAGTAACATATTTCTATATCTGTGATTTGAAGTGTATAATATTGTATACTTTCTGGGTTTGGATAATTTTAAAGTTTAATCACTTTTTATGTCTAAACATGGTTATTGAGATTGAATTTTTAGTTTGATTTTAGTTGTGCTGGAGCTTCTTGATTTGGGTTGGTGCTTGCTAGTGTGCTTGCTGTACATTAAATTTGGATTCCAGCTACACATTTTTAAAAATTCAAATAAATACACAAAAAATCAATTTAATTAAAAAGGCCATCCTGCAAAAGTGTTTCAAAATTTGGACCAAGGATTTGACAATCCTGCATTTTTGAGTTTAGGTTCTAATTTATAGTAGATAATTATATATTTATTGTGTTTGGGAAAGTTGTTGCTGATCTGAATTCAAAACCTTAATGATAAACTTTAAGCCAATCATAAGCATATGAGGAGATGATTGTTGTGACATAAAGGATCATTCAATAATTCTTTGATGCATGTGCGCTAATTAACCTTATTGGCTGCTTGTTTTGCCATTCTGCGCCATTGCCATTATGGCAAGTTGTTTGTGGACTGGTTCTAACCCAGCAGCTGATTGAGCACTAGTCCACCAACAACTTACCACAACAGTAATGGTGCAGAATGGCAAAACAACCAGCCAATCAGATTAACTAGCACCCATGAATCAAAGAATTATTGAATGACCCTTTATGTCACAACAATCACTTTATCAATTGGCTCCTGATTGGCTTAAAGCTTATCATTAAGGTTTTGAATTCAGATCAGCAACAACTATATCTAAAAATAGTTAACACTATAATTTTATAATTCAAAATTTAGCTGATCACCAAATTGTTGTTACTATTTTCCCAAGGGGCTGTGTAAAGAGCTAAAAATAACAGTGTTCTGGATCTAGATAAGCAGCATAGTAAACATATGATGCTATAGAAATAAGCTGAACATAAAGAATACAGTCAACTAAAAACAAGGAAAAACAACTGAAATTCTGGATAAAAATAGTATAAATAAAAATGTTGGGCAAGCAGAGTTTGTTTGGGACAGGAAGAGTGATTTCTATGGGGCAGAATGACAAAGAAAATAAGGATTATAGGTGGTGCTGGCTTGGTAAGCCTGGGATTGGGTAGAAGGGGCTGATGTGTAATGATTGGTTGTGGCAGGGGATGAGCCAAGTGTATCTTACATGTAGGCCAACAGATTACATCATTCTATTTTTTTCTGTCATTGGTTTGACTGGTTGGTAGGCAGCTGTGACCCAGGGTGGGAGATGCTTATCCTTATATTATTAGCTGCCCGTATTCATATGGAAAACCAAGTTGGGAAAACAAGTTAGCCACCATCTGCTGACCTAAGAGAGAAGCATGGTCTTGGATGCCAAGACATAGATCATTGAAGGCCTGTGGCTGCTGCACCTGGAAAATTTATCCAATATTATAGAACATGCCATCAATTAAGTAGATGTGTTGTGGCCGGATGGGTAGATTGAGGCCTGGTGCCTGTGTTCTTAAATTGTCATGATGGGCTTAGAATTTTTCCATCTATTGGCTCAAGAAAACCCAATAGGAGGAATCCAAGCTGGCCCAGGAGTCCAGTAATCCAGTGAGGATCTGGTTATACTCATAGCCATTGGTGAAATAAGAGTTTGTATGATAATAGACTGAGCCCTTGGTCAAAAGATCCAGAAATGCACCAATGAAAGTCCCCTGCTTGACCTCTTTCTTCCATTCTTGATGGCAACCTTTTCTTGTTCCCTAGACTTGTCAAATTCAATTGATAGCTTGTAATAGGAGATGAACATGATGTCATCTGAAAAACTTGTCAAGCATTGAACAAGAGTGGATTCAATGGAAGGATCATATGGGGGATAATCACTGTCATCCCATTGGTTTCCACCAAAATTAGTCAGCATCCTGACTGAAGCCACTTTCCTGAGCATCTAGAGCTGCACCATGCGCTCAGAAACCCAAATGCTATGGTGTGCAAGTTGCTTCTGGACCTGGGTCAGGGGGAGCTTGGGGTCCCGCTGCAGGAGATTGAGCATCATTGGGTATGCCTCAGATATTTGTGACTTGGGGGCCTTCTTGGGCTTCTTGGCCATCCTGATCAGATTCCCCCTGTTAATCAGGTTGCTGAATTCCCGCATGATAGTGGCTTGGGTAAACTTTAATTGGTTGGTAATTTGGTCACAGGTCAGGCCACACTGGTTGAGTGCCACAATTTCCTGAAGAATTTGGGCGGTGATGGTTTGTTGCTTGGGACGCTGGCCCGCAGGAGCTGAAGCTTTATTGGCTTTAGGGGAAGATTGGCTGGTGGCAGGAAGTTGTTCCAAATCAAGGTTGTCATCCTGATTGGTTGGTTGACTGGCAGCTTGTGTGGGGGTGGGTATGGGAGCAGGGGCAGAGCTAGACGCTAAGTGATTATTGAACAAGTCAAAGCCATAGGGGCGGGAGGTCAAGTACAAGTCAGCTTCCTTGTTACCCTCATCAAAGACCTGGGTGTAAACAGGTGCCTCCACGCTCTGAGCCTCACTTCCACAGAAGCTTCCTTGGCTGCTGCTGTCTTGTTTGCTGGCACTGTCAAAAATTTTGTTGTTAAAAACCATTGTAAAAAACCTAGGATAAAATCACCAAAAGCAAAAGTTTAAAATTTTATGATAAATTTTTATTGTAATCATGAGTCCATATTTGGAATGTCCTCAAAACTATTGTATACAAATCAGGAGCCATGAAAATGGATTAAATGCCTCTGTTCCTAGATTGAATAGCTGTTGATTGGCCGTAAAACTGTTAATTTTATATTTTAGGCTGCTCACACTACACATCTTGGGTGACTTCATTTTGTTTTGTGTTTGTGAAATCTCACTTCTAGATTGCTCAAATTTTGTTTCATTTTAGTCCTTCTGTTGGTGCCTAATATGAATCCTGGTTGGATTATAATATACTCTGGGATGGCATCCATCCATCTCACTTGTTGTGTCCGTTCATTTTGTTTGTGGTTTGAACTACACCGCTTGATGTTTGATATAATTTTGTATAATGTGTTAGTGAAATTTTGTATATAGTTTGACATTTTGCCAGTTCACAAAAATACTTAGATTGTTTGATTCTTGAATCTTGAATCTTGCTCTTTTTGGATTTTGCTTAAATCTGAAATCATTTCGTTTAAATATGAAGTATTTTTGGCTGTCACCATAGCTTTTAAAACTACTGTATTGGTTTTTACTTTAAATATCCTCATCCAAAGAACCTCTCAAAAATAAATCAATGTGGTAAAAATCGAGAAGGTGTGTTACACTGTCCAGTAAAACTAGGCAATACATGAATAAATACCAAATTTATCTATAGTTATATTTTCACAATGTGAGAGTTGCCGATCCTTTTGATTATTATTTTATACCTGGCGGGTTTGCAGTAGGGTAGATTTTAAAATTTAAGCAATTTTTACTTTGAGAAAAAAGCATGAGACTTGATTTATACTCCGTAAAATATAAATTCTAAACTAAAGCTCATTTTCCGGATGTGATTAAAATCAGGAACACTATTCCGACCCAGTATCCATTTCGATGAATTTCTGAATGATGCGCTTCATGCCATGCGTCTTGTTGAAAATTTTCAACTGGATTTGGAATGCAAGATGGATGCCTGGAATATGATGGGTTGTTTGGGATGGTTTATGCAGTTAAGGATTAGGAAACCGGATCTTGCTGTATGGCATCGCCATTAATTAGGATCTCTTGTCCTAATAGAGGTTATCATTTAAAAAACAAAGTTGGATGGCAAAGGTTAAACTCTTAGAATTTTAAATTGATCCATAGCTATTTTTGAATCCCAGTGGTTTAAATATTAAATGGCGAATCTGATTGGTCCACTTTCTAGAAATTAAATTAGAAAAAGCTCACACAAAAGGACATGGCTCCATTTAAAGGATCCTTCTGTCATTTTTAAGTAAAGCTCGGGTGAATGGGATATTAATTTCAAACATGGGTTTATTTTTAATAAATTTTAATAAATTTTCAATAAAAGCAATCTTGGCTAGATAAATACAAACATGAAAATATACACTTGTCTAAAGAAACTATACTTTCTTTGGATCTGCCCATAAAATAAACTGATCTCCTTTATTATTCGGGAGCAGCCACAAAGCGAGCCATTACGCAAGCTTTAGTCAAACAGCGATTTAAGTATTGACAATAACTGAGCACATGTATCTACTGCAAATGTTCAAGTCCCTTCTGGCTTCGTGCGTCTTGGCACAACCACATCTCTACATTGATAGCCAACCCTGTTTCCATGCGCCAGCAAGCGCCTGCTATTTTGCCCAAGCCATCCATAATCAAAATCGCTTCTGGTGGGACACGATTGATATCACTGTCACAATGAACACTACCAATATATTCTCCTGCTGGCATATCCTTGATGGCTCGTGCTTCATGACATCCCACCCTCGAGCGAGATTCAGCTTATCAACGAGAACCTTGGTCATTACGACCGACTATTTCACCATTACCGGACTTGACATGTCTCCTGGGTGGAACCTACGCAAGCTTGGCTACGGAAAGAAAGAATACCATGCCTACTCAGATGGATGTTAACCACAAGTCAAATCACAAGCCTTTTATTCAGCAATGTATACCAAGATCTTTTCATATTTCTATCAGGTGAAGCCAGGACCTTGGAATTATAAAGATTTTCCAACCCCAAACTATTTTGCAAAAATGCATGGATTTTAAATGATCAACTCACTATATTATTACTTTAGACAAAATGATAAAAATTAGTTTACATTGTTTTTGAAAATACCTTCAATGGCCGTTGCATAGATCATTGGTGTAAATTAACCAAACTGGTAAATTATCATTCTCTCATACTTTAGACTTGGAATAGGTTGCTTCACCTCCATGGTGAAGTTTACTGAATGAAATATGTACCCTCTATTATAAAAATCATATTCGACTGTTAGCATGCTGATGCAATGATTATTTTATCAGTACATTTATTATGCACTTCTACCTTTGGTAAAGCTACAAGTTGCATAAATGTGCCAAGAGCAATCCAGAGGGTTTTCAGTCTATACTAATTTTCATCCCCTTGCATAACTTCCCTATTTTATCAAAGAAATACTATAAAATGCTATACATACATTTGAATTTTATATTAGATAATAGTTAATTGGCTTTAATCATGTCACTATTCTTTTATATCTTGAGATATAATATATTATAGTCTTGGAAAGCAGTGCATTTCCTAGAATATGGCACCTCCCTCCTCATTAGATATCTTCTTTATCTTCCTTCTCTGATTTACAGGATTTTCTTTAGAGCCATTAAAAATCAAGGCCAACTGGCACATGTCTTAGATCCACCTATAACTTAAAGCATTTATAAGATCAATGGTAAGTTAAAACCCTCAATTCAATCATCCAACTAGTTCTCAGTTATTTCAGCCAATGGTAACCCTAGCTATATCCCTAATACCTATATCTTCAACTTAAGAAGCCCAAGTTCCCAAAAAGAGCAAAAACTTTATGTATGATAATGATCCTTGCTGGGGTAGCCAAAAGATTTAGGGTGGGAGAGAGTGTATAATTGTTAGCTTTCAACCATACCTTTACATGGATGCTAAATTGGTATATCGTTATGCTGACAAATTCTCTGCTAACCTTAAGGTGCTGATCCTCCATCAAGGCCCTCAAGCACCTGAACCCCAATGATGTAAAGATATCTTATAAATATTCAATGATCAATTAAATCAGCAACAAGTGAGCTTCAAAAAGCTCATCACAGACTGATTACAATGATGTTTCAATGATATGAAGCCCACTCCTGAGCTCTAAATTTTACCCAATGGAGAGTACTCCCTCCTTAACAATAATGGGGTGAAAACCAAATATATAACCATCTTCTATGCAGCACAGGAGAACACCAATGAGTTAAAAAAGTTATCAACCTGGCTAGTTAAAAATGTTTTTATCATCTTCCCAGGATGTTTTATCTGCTCTGGATAGCTAATGACCAAGTCAACGTCTGGGTTATATATCTTACCTTCTTTCTTTGCCACAGGGCCACCAAGGACATTTATACCAGGGAATTTGATATTACATAAATGATCTTATAGTTCCCCCTAATCAGTATGAGCAGAAAGACAAAGCCACCCAAGATAGCTCCACTAATATCAATAAGGACATCATCACCCTAGAAGCTGAAGAAAATATAAACCTCATAGCTTTTGGCCCACGTGTATGCATCATGAACTTTGAGCCTACTAATCCAATAAAAACAAGCAAGTGTCTAGCAAGAAGCACAGGGCTGCCCCTCCCCTTCTTTTCATGATCCTATCAGCATGAGCTCATCAACACTGAGCTAGGTAGTTTGAGCTGGAGGGATACCTTGAATACCTACAAATCTGTGGTTGCACAGCTCATTTATCTGGATCTTTAAAGTCTAAGCATACTGTGCAAGGGGTTGGGATCCTCTACAAGGAGCTCTAAATATCTAATCAAAGAGAGTTTAAGCCTTACCCAAGTACTTCAAGCTCCAGTAGATGGGCAGGGCAGTAATCAAGCAGTGGGGAAAGGCTTGGGCCAAGCTCCTGGGAATTTTTAATGAAGGGCCACCAATGGCAAGATGAAGAGGACTTTGGCTCCCAAGGCTTAGTAAAAGCATCTCAAGAGCAGCTTTGGGGGACCTAAAGCATCATAAGATATCTGGTAAGCTCCAGAATGAGCAGGAAGATATTACCTCAATCTGGGAGATATTATCAACTTGATCCTGCTATCAAGCCCTCTCCAGAGGATCAGTTTTTTGCAACCAAGTTTCCCTCCTTGCCTGCCAATGTATCTCACAATACACAGGGGGTACTCAATGAGTTGCCCCTTGACATATCTAACGGCATGGATCAATATGATGGTAATATTGAGCTGCTAGAAATTTCTCCTAATTAGGAGCACTGCCAATTTGACTTGCTGATCCCTGCACAAGTTATTCCTTGGCTTCAAACTTTACATAGAACACGCCACTATGCCACCCCCTGTGGCCTTGTGGCTTTTCCCATATATTATATTAATCACAATATTCTACAAGCAGCAATAACTTATTCTATTCATTATTGTCCTTTCTATTGGACTGTTGTTTTCCCTGATTCAAATGCTGAACTCTCATTGGTTCAGTTACAACAGTGGTAGCAGCAGTAGGTTGACAACCTACCTAAGAGAAAAATTCCCCCAAGAAAGGATAGAGTATGGGTTGTATGGCTACTCCCCACCAAGAAACCTTCCTTCCAATTCCCAGGGGGACATTGCTGAAGGGTATGTTATCTATCATGACCATCCAGTGCTCACAAGCGTGTACAACTGTCTCAATCTGGGGCAGCGCAATGCAAGTGTCATCCTGCCCCAATACAATCTTTCACAACTCATGCTAAACCTCCAGTTTGAGTCTTTTGCAGGTGGTGTAGAAGGAGCTGACATTGTTAGCTGGCTCTATTCTACCAAAAATCACCTCTGTATCTGCCAAGCGCCGGAACCCATGTGGGTTGCCACTACATCTGGGCGCCTTACAGAGCCTACTGCATTGTGGTTTACTAACTGGGCAAACCAAGAGCCAGATGTCACGTGGGCATCATTCAGGGATACCGCAAAATCCCGCTACAGTGAAACCTTCTCACCCATTGTAGTGGGAACTCCTCTCCTGGCTATTAAACAGACAGGGTCTGTCCCCAAATATCTTGCCGCTTGGCAGCAAGCCCTTGCCGCTGCCCCAGAAGCCATCACCAACAGGAATACCATGCTCCTCACTTTAATAGTCAATGGGCCCAAGCCCCATATCTGCAAGTGGGTTCCTGTAGGCTGTTGTACCTCTGTTGACAAAGTCTACAAGGCCATTGTGGAGGCCAACAACCAAGCTTCAACGGGTCTTATGCAGATCCAACGGCGCACCACCTCAGTCTCATCCTGCACCTGGCAGTGCCCACAATCAGGTGGGCTGTTGCCAGTCCTGCCAACAGGAGAATCAGGCTAAGCGTCCTCACAAGGGGGGCTCCAGTCAGCACAAATTGAGGATCCAGTAAAAGCCTGGGAGTTGTAGATACAAGAGGTTCTATAACCCCACTGGACCCTCACTCTCATTCCCTCCTTACAAAGAACCCCTGTAATTACATTGTGCATTAAGTTGAACCCCTAAACATATTCCAGGTCCACAGCAACAACCCTGTCCACCAAGCAAGCCATTCTTCAAATAAAATAACCGCTTGGCCTACCCCTTCTGTTTTTGTGGGAACACCCACAAACTATTGGTAGATACCGGGGCTGATCACACTATGATTGACCAGGCGTTTGCTGACTCTCAACAACTAGACCAAGTACCAAGCATATTAAAGGCAGTATAAGTAGCTGATTCCCATAGAGTGGCAATTACCCTGAGACAGTACCCTTTTTTGTGAGAATGGGGAACATCCAGGTTAAGCTCTCTGGGCTAATCATGGCAGGACTCAGCCACAATTTCATTGCTGGTCTCAAATGGCTCTAACACAACCACCCATATATTGACTGTGATACATCTATAATCACCCTCAATAGAAATGGGGTGGGATTCCAGATCTAACCTGTGGAAATGAGCAAGTTACTCCATGTCACTGTATTTTTCAGACTCACATAGACCGGTACGTACAGCTTCAGGGGGGAAGCTTGACTTTAATCAATGCTCAGTCAAATTTATCTGTGCTAAACCACTTGCGGCTCCCCCTTGACTACTCCTCCCTCACCAGCACTTGCTGCTCTCATCAAGGAGTATAAGGACGTTTTCAGTGAAACACTGGACCAACTAGCTCCTCCCCAGGAGATCCAGCATGCTGTACAGCTATAAGAGTTGCTTCCCAAGGCGCGCCCCCTCTATTGCTTGATACCAAAAAAGATGAAGCCCTCTGTCAGCACCTTGTAGATGCACTCAATAAGGGCTTCATCTTCCCCTTGCTCTTGTCATAGGGGCTGCTGTCTTCTTTGTAGCCAAGAAGGACGGGTCCCTTTGGTTGATGACAAACTAATGCGCCTTAAATGAGGTGAATGTTAAGAATAAATACCCTTGCTGTTGATTGACAACCTGTTTGACAGGCTCACGGGTGCAAAGGTCTTTAGCAATATTGGTTTCACCGCAGGGTACACCCAGGTCCGCATTGCACCAGGGGGTGAGGCAAAAAACTGCTTTTTGTTCACGCTACAGGTTGTTTGAGTGTTGTGTCATGAACTTTGGAATGACCAATGCTCCTTCCACCTTTGCCATGCTGATGAACAAAGAAGTTGAGGATTTGATTGGAAAATGTGCGGCTGTGTACCTTGACAACATTATTGTCTTCATTCAAGATCAAACCACACATCTTCAACACCTCTGTGCTGTCCTCAACACCCTTTTTAAGAACCAGCTGAAAGCCAAGCCTTCCAAATGCAGATTACTCAGGTCAGAGTTACTATTCCTTGGGCACACCATCTATGCCCAAGGAATAAAACCTGACCCTGCCAAAATTAAGGCAATCACCAGTATGCAACCCCTCACCAATGTGGGCCAGGTGCGTAAATTATTAGGCATGGTTGCCTATGTGCAGAAGTTTATCCCCAATTTCAGGGAACTGATTAAACCTCTCACTGAGCTCTTAAACACCAAACAGCGCTTTCAATGGACCTCTTCCAGAGATCAAGCCTGTAAGACATTGAAGCAAAGACTTACAACTGCATCTGTGTTGCAATTCCCCAGTTAGAACCGCCAATATGAACACAAGACTGATGCCTCTGGCAGAGCCATAGGGGGCGTGCTAAGGGTGAAAACTGGCAAGGTGTCTTCCTCCCTGTGGCTTAAAAATCCAGAAAGATCACCAACTCAGAGCACTTCTACCCCATACATGACAAGGAGTTAGCTGAAACTGTGCACTGCATCAAGAAATGGCGCTGTTACCTGGAAGGTGCCACCTCTTCCACCCTGCGTCCTTACAGACCACAAGTTGCTCCAGTAATTTAATACACAGTCTCACTTGAAGCAATGCTAGGCAGGCAGGATTGAACACCTTTCCCCCTATCAATTGCGCATCAAATACAAACTGGGGAAGGAACTTGTCACAGCTGACACCCTCTCTAGATTATATATAGCATCCATCACAGGAGACAATACTTAGACCCAGATTAAGCAATGCTCTTCCTACGTCCTGAGTCTACCCATTACAAAGGCCTAAATTATGCAACTAGCTCCAAACTGAAGGACAATGAAAGCCAGCTCATCACTGACACTGTTAATGTCTGCTGCCGGGCAGAGACAGGGGAGAAAAGGTCTTATATTCCCACCACACAGCAAGGGGATACCATACTACACTAAACTGTACCTTGGGTTGCATCAGAGGACGTAATCTCTTTAAGATCATGAAGCATAAGGTTTGGTGGCCTTGTATGCACCAAGACATCTTGGACCTCCTTGAGACATGTGTGTTTTGCAAAAAAAACACGTCCAAACCTGCCCCTCCCAAGTCTTTTCTGCCCATCAAAGCCACGTAACTCTTTGGTTAGTGGGTCCTCAACATTATGGGCCCCTCCCAGAAGACAGGCTGGGCAAGAAGTACATCATCACAGCCATTGATTACTTCATACGTCAGCCAGTAGTATGAGCAACCACTAACCATACCACCACTACCATCACCCACTTCATTGATAAGGAAATTGTGGCCGGCTTTGGGCAACCCAAACGTCTCATCACACATAGTGGACCCAAACTTGTTGGACACGTCATGAAGGTGTACTTTGCCAAGAATGCCCTCCAACAAGTAGTCACAACTCTCTACCATCCCCAGGTCAATGAGCATGTGGAGCTCCTAAATAGTTTGTTGGTCCAACTGATTGCCAAGATCTCACAGGAGCACACCAATACCGCGTAGACTGAACAACTGCCCACTGCACTCCTCATTTTAAGGGCAAGAATGAACAGAGGCACCAGGTTCTGCCCCAGCACCTTGACCTTTGGAGTTTTTGATAGCTTGATGGGAGTAGAACAAGGGAGATTACAATCCACAGTTCCCAGGAGCCCCCTTGTTGACTACTCCCTCCCTGAGCCAGTGGCATGCCAAAGCCTGAGACATTAAACACAAGCAAATTGAGGGAGGTACAAAACACCTGGAGGCCAGATAGGCCGTAGATGACCCTGTCTATGCCATCAACCCCAATTCAGTCAAACTAGAGCCCAACCACCTAGGACCCTTCAAAATAGCTGCAGTCTATGACAACCACACCTATCAACTTGAAGATGCCCAAGGAAATACCAAAAAGCTTCACCACAATTGCTTGTGCCCCTGCTGCACCATCCTCACACAAAGGCTGTTTGTGCAGACCTTCCCAGACCTTCAACAGACTCTGGTCTTGGTGTCTGACAACAAGCAGGGGGCAAGTGGGATGTTGCAATCAAGTTTCTCTCCTTTCCTGCCATCATATCTCACAATACACAGGGGACGCTCAATGAGTTGCCCCTTGATGTATCTAACAACATGGATCATAATGATGGCAATATTGAACTGCAGGCACTTTCTCCTAATTAGGAGTGCTACCAATTTGACTTGCTGATCCCTGCACAAGTTATTCCTTGGCTTCAACCCTTACACAGGACACACCACTATTCCACCCCCTGTGGCCTTATGGCTTTCCCCATATAGTATACTAATCACAATATCATATAATAAAATATACCTTATTCTATTCATTTTTGTCCTTTATATTAGACAGTTGTCTTCCCCAATTCAAATACTGAACTCTCATTGGTTCAGTTGCAACAGGTTCTTCACCCAGGCCATCCAATGTATAATTAAGGTGTATTTCAAGACTTTCAAGGTGAAGCAGAATCTGAAATCTACCTCAAATGCTCTGGTTGAAGGGGCCAGGATGAACAAGGCTGAAAAGGTGAAGGTAGAACTACCTTTACAGTTTGAATTTTTTTCACTTATTGAAGCCTTTATAGTTTTAAGATTGGGCTATAGATAGTTTTTTGATTGAATGGTAAAATTTCATGGGTGTTCAATATACAATAGCAGGAGATGTACAGATGATCTTACTATCAAACTGAAGGAGCTTTTATCTTTCCATGATTAATTGGTTTAATCCTGCCTGTTTATATTCTATACACTGCCGAGTCCCTGGAAAAGCTTTTTACTATGTTTTGGCCTGGAAAAACTTTCCTGCTTTTACGTCTAATGCAGGCTGACAACGCTATCAGTTGTGCCTATACGGTAGATTGGTCCTGATGGGTGATGCTACCGCAAGAGGGGTTGTTGGACACTTGGCAGTGTCTTGCGGCATCCCAGCCTGCGATAGTTGAATTTAAAGTAGAATATATTAATATGGATGTAAATTAATCTGGTTTGATATAAAGGTAAGACATTTAAATTTCTACTTAAAAACTTACTGATAACCATTGGAGCTAGAAATGACATCATGAGCAATGATTGGTCAATCAGTCTATTTCTCTGCCAAACAGAAAAGATTAGATTTACTAAGCCAAGGTAAGCCTTAACTAAACACAGTAATAACATTTTCACTTTAAATTTTATAGATTTACTTCAAAACAAAGGTAAGCTTCAAAATATACACATAATACTAATTGTTTTAAGCATAGTAGATCAGTGATACTCAAGTTAAGCATATTTTTTAAAAATTTGAAGCTAACTTTTCTTTTTAAAGGTAATAATTCTAAAAAAAATAATTTAATTCAATTCAAAATTCAAGTTGATTCTGCATTTCAGGTAGACTTTTTCATTAAAATTACTAATCTTCTTCAAATCCTTTTAGATGAGCTTGGTCCACAGCAGATCTTGGGGTGGGTAAGTCATTTTTTTATCAAATTTACTAACCTAGATTAGAAGGTTCAGATTTTTGCCCTGAAAGTCTTGGTTTAGTAAGTATTGTTTTGATCAACTAACCTTCTTCTTTAACCAAGCTGCATTTCAGGTAACCATTTCCTAATTAACTACTAACCTACAATCCTTTTATATAGACTTAGTCTACAGTAGATCTTAGGGTGGTAAGTTTTTTCACTAAATTACCAGCCTAGATTAAAAAAACAGACTTTTGCCCACAAGCAGATCTTGATTTAGGTAATCCAATTTTTCTAAATTTACTAAATTTATTAGGGACTCCCAAATTTTTATCCCAAAGCCAATCTTGGGCCAGGTAAGCTTTTTACTACTTGCTAACCTTTTTTTAAAAAACCCACAAATTTTCCCCCTGCAGCAGATCTTGGGGTTGTTAAGTCATATTTTCCAAATATACTAACCTTAATTTCAAGCCTCAGATTTCTGCCTACAGCAGATCCTGGCTTGGGTAAGTTTTTTATAGTAAACAGTATTTTAACAAAAAAACTGTTTCTCCAATTTAGTTTTTTTGATCCAACTAGATCTTTTTTACCAAAATTCAAATTTTTACTATTAAGGTAATCTCTTTGACTTCCTTTAAAATTTTATTATCTATATCTTTGAATATCAAGTTATGTCTTATTTTATATGATCAATAAATATTAAAAAGTATACTTTAAAGTTACTTAGTTTTAAGTTCTCAGCCAAGAAATTATAATTTGCTTATTATACTTTTATTTAATCTTCATATTTTAATGGTTATATAAAGTTTTTCCTAACTGTGATAAAAAAGTCATGTCTCTCCTTAAAATCTTTTCACCCAAATAGAACTTTTATAATAATATTACTTACCCCCATCTGCAAAACTCCAGCATCACATAAACTAATTAATATGCAATATATAATAACTACTATAGATTGTTTAACTTTCTTCTGCTCATAAAATTAGAGGGTTCCTCTTTTAAAAGACCACTATAAATAACTAATTTTCTGAGATAAAAAAATATTAGAAATTCATAAATAATCAAGTTTAGACTATATTACAGTAGTTTCATTTTATGATGTTTTTACTAAAATCAAAAGCAATATAACTTACCAGAGGGTACTGAACCCACAAAAATAAAATAAAATGCAATCAAATGTTATGAATCTGAATAAACATCACATTAGATAACTAAAAAGATCTATAAAATCAGACACTATCTTATCAAAAATAGGAAATAATGATGTCAAAAATCAGAGTACCACATAGAATTTAACTTTTGTTTAAAAAGTAAATTAAGATAAATATGTTATCAATAAAATATGCAGTCACCAACAAATAAAGACTGTATCTTAGTAAAAAAGTGTGCTGCAAAAAGAATATATTAAGCCTATAAACTAAAAAATAATGGTTCAGGAACAAAAGAGCTTTTTATGAAATGTACTTGATCTTTATTAATATGGGTATTTTAATGTCCATTGAAGTTCAAAATATATACTGAAAATAAAGAATTTAAAAGGGCTGCAGTTTCATTATGCGGATAAAAAATCAGTACTTTTCAGAGCTGTTGAGATAGATAACCAAAACCAAGTGTTGAACACACAGAAGTTATGCACAAAAAAATCTTAAGTGGGCTAATTTTATTGTTAACATGTATAAATTGTTGATTTTTTATGTGAGAAAACTTGGTGTTCTATGTTTGGGTTTGTCTGTGTATCTCAACAGCTCTTAAAAGTACTTTAATTAATCTCCAGTCTCTTAAATGTCAAAATATAATGCATAATAAAAGGTACAAACCTCTAATAAAGCCTTGATAATAGTATAAAAGAGTATTTACAAAGCATACAACCATACTTCTCTAATGAAAAATAGTAATCATAATAAAGCTATCAATTTTATATTAAAAAAGTACTTTAGATGTCATTTAATCATCTTTTAACAACCAGAATAGTAAATAAATTTAAAAAAGACATACTGAACTATCAAAAAAGTATTTCTTCTAGGGAAGAAGAAAAAGATAATAGTGTGAAGCTGCAAATAATAGGGCTGAGTTAGCATAGCTTTTTTCTTTTGGTAGCCTGCTCACTGCTCAACTTTATATACTCATTGATTTCTCTTATTTTTCATTGACAAATCTAAATAATTGTTACCAAGAAACCATAAGAAGGCTGCATCTTTAAACAGGTTTTTACTAGGTATGAGACCAGGAAGCATACTAGCAGGATGCCATCACCTCTGTAGTTCATTAAAAGATTTATGATAAAGATCATTAAAAAGCCAAAGAAATTAAAGTCCAAAAGATATAAACTTCACACCCCTCTTTGATCATAGTTTTTATCATTTATAACTGGAAACACATACCAGTGGGCTGCCGCAAAAGATTTAAGCTGATTGTAGCACAGATTTGCTCTTTTGGCACCCAGCCTGACACATCTTTCCTTTTACCAGCTATCAACTAGAAATGCATACCAGCAACCATCATCAAAGGCTTTTTATCAGATATAACTAGAAACACATACCAGCAGGCTGCCGTAAAAGAGTGAAGCTGAGTGTAGCACAGCTTTGCTCTTTTGGCAGCCTGCCTGCACATCTTTCCTTTTACCAGCTATAGACTAGAAATGCATACCAGCAACCATCATCAAACGCTTTTTACCAGCTATAACTGAAAACATATACCAGCGGGCTGCCGTAAAAGAGTGAAGCTGAGCGTAGTACAGCTTTGCTCTTTTGTCAGACATCCTGACACATCATTCCTTTTACCAACTAGAGTATAAGATAAAGATTTTAGAAGGCCACTGATTTAAAAAACAAAAAAGGATTTCATCTAGGATACCTAAACGTGTGCCTGGGTGGGATGCTGTAAAAGGGCAAAGCAGGTGAAGCTCAGCTTTGTTCTTTTGGCATCCCGCCTTCCACACCACGCTTGCTTCTAGTTTCAGGTAGAGTTTCCTAGCTTCTTGTGTCCTACTTTGTACCTTTAAATCTAGTTGGGATGGACTGTACCGCCCAAAGAAAATATCTCATGGTACAGGGGGCAAGTTTATCTAGCTTGGTTGCTCTATCCAGGTAAATTCTGGTTTACATCTCAGCTCTGAACTTCTTGAGGTAAATTTAGTCTGTGTCACAAAATCTACAATACTCCCTCTGTCAGGAATGCAGTCTTGGGCAGCCGCCTGTTGTTTTCTGGGGTAATTTGGGCCAGGTTTTTTGCGGGAAAAGCCTACCACAAGAGAGGAGCTAACTTAAAAGGATAGGAGAAGGACTTCCCCACCCAGGACAATGGGCTGGCAGCCAGTATTATAGTGTCAATCACCCCTGTGAGGGTGATGTACACAATCCCAAATAGCTTACCAGTGTGGTCAGTTGAGAGGCCAGGTGAGGAGGTGGGCATAGGCTTGGGGGTCACAGGCAGTTTCATGCAGAGTTTCTAAGCAGGAAGGTAGTTGAACTTTTGTCTAAACAATTTGAGTGTTGAGAATATCCACAGGACTTGAAATTTGTATCTAACTGCAGATTTTATGTGGGCCAAAGGATCTAGTTCAAGTATTTTCTCCAGAGTGTAGTCCTTATATTCAGGTTTCAAAGGGTAATCAGTGAAGTGAACAGGGCCAAAGGAAACACTTGGAGGACAGAAATCTGCAGGCAGAGGGACAGGAGGGCTGGAAGATCTTGTACTGAATTGATAGATGGAAAATAAAAAATAAGGCAGTAGTGGTGTAAGCCAAAATAACATAACCTTAATTCAAAAATGACAATAAGGGTTGAGCGCAGAATCTATAGGCATATATAGCATCCTGTCTTCAAACTTAGTATTTTCCATAAGGGCTTCATCAAAATATTGGGGGAAATGCAGGCAGGTGGCCAGGAGGAGCAGGAGCAGCAAAATGGCACCTCAGCTATATGTTCTCTCATTGGTTGGAATGTTCAAATTGGTCACTCAATTTTCTTGATTTTGGGGTGTGGTCACAGGGTTGGGCCTAAAGTCCGTGTTTTCCTTTGGCAATTGAATCTGATTGATTACCCAAGAGTACTTCAAATTCATGAAGTTCACAGAGGAGCTTTCTCTGCCTCCATTGGGCAATTAAAGAAGCTCCTCCTTGGGCACCACCATAGTCAAACCTGTGCTGGTATTCTGACTTCAGGACTTAGAAGGGGCTTCAGCTTGCGGAGGCTCTTTCTCAGGAAAACACAGGTAGGCAGGCCCTTAGTCCATGGGGCCAGTTTCTGCAGGAATCCAGGGTTAGGGTTTGAATCCCACTCTTGGGCCCAGGTTTTCAGGGAGAAAAAATTGTCAGTCCTGACACCCTCCCAGAAAATTAATTCTTGCAGTGATTTCCCAACCAATCATTAAGTTGGTGACACTCTTATCAATCACCCATCTAATACAGGGATCAAACCTTTCAAGCCCTAAATGTAACATTACCAGGACAAGCCCAATAGCTACCTTGATGTACATGGACAGCATATGGCTTCCCATGATACTATAAGATCATTCAAACTCATATCAATAAAGTATCATTCTCTTCTTAAATTTCCCCTCTATTTTGTTTACTATACTTCTCAGAAGTATATTTGAGACTGTGGTAGCACTGGTAGGATATTCACACCTACACAACTTAAAGGAGAGATCCCTCCAGAGAAATGAACCCAGCAGATGCCACTCCCCACTGGCTGAAGAAGATAAAAAGAAGGTCAGGACAACCCCAGGAGACACTGTCTTCAACAATATCCTTGTACCAACTGAACAGTACAATTTTCTCAGTACTTAAGGAGTCCTCAATCCACCTTCAGTTCCTGATGCAATCAAAATACCCAATATTTTATCCTAACACCTACGCTCAGCATAATTGGAAAGTTATCAGGACTAAATTGAGAAAATGCCAACTTTTGTATTCAAAGCATCCAAAACAAATTTACACAAGTAGGCTACTCCGCAAACTCTGGGTAAGTGAAATTGCTTTAAGTGTTACTGGGCCGCCTTACGCTTTGTAAGCAAATGGTTCAGTCAACACCCTGGTCAAAACAAAGACTGGGATATGTTTAAAGCTGCCTTCCTTGAAAATTTTGCCATGAAGGACTCCAACATGATGATCATGACAGAACTCAGAAATTTCAAAATGACAGGAACAATTGGGGAATACATTGCAGTGTACAACGACCTATGTGACCAAGCTCCCAACACCATCAACTTTGATGAAGCTGGATCATAACTGGACTTCTACAATGGTCTCCTCATGCAAATCAGACGCCAATGTGACATGAGCCTCTGCAAGAACCTCCAAGAGGTATTTCCAGAAGGAAAGCAAACTACATAAAAATCTGACGCCCTGAATCTGACCAACAAACAAAAGGAAAGTTCACAGAAAATAATGTCCCTCAGCCCAACAAGCAGAAAAACTGAGCCAACAACTCCCATCCTTGAGGCAGAAATTGCACAGCTCAGTTGAATCAAATGAGCACTGATAACATCACCAAGGAGGAAAAAGCTCAGGGGAGTGCTTAGGCAAGCTGCCCTCCCCCCACTCTAAAAGACTTGTACAGGGACCTGGATGTGGACTCCATCACTATGATTCAAGTACTCTCCAGTGATCCTCTACTTTTTGCTGCCCAAACTGGAAATAAACTCCTCACTTATCCTTTCTGCTTTTGCAGATATCAGGGCACAGCACTATTTGAAACTGGAGCAGACCAATCCTTTGATGACAAGAAATTTGCCAACCTCATGAAACTACACTCAGTGACCCAATCATCCTGATACCTAAATATGATACAGTACTGGGTGTAGATTGGATGAGAAAGACAAAACCTCATATTGACTAGGATAGTGCTATCCTCATTATACAACAAGGAGAAGTACACCATCATGTGTATCCAAATCACCTTGATACCCTCATGAGAGATGACATATCTGTAAAGATTACCCAAACAGAAGAAAAAAGGGTATCAGTAAAATTGACTGGAACACCTGTACATATGAGATCTGCTGTGGATTCAGATTCACTGGGGGGTTCAATTGGCCTGGGAGATGGTGGTTTAATTATTAATTCCTGCCAAAGCCTTTGTTTTTTCTTTTGACCTATAGAGTTCTCTTCACTCAAATACGGGTTAGAATCAATATCTGAACCTTCTGGATCCTTATCAGCCTCTTGACGCTTGAAGTGCCTCCACTAGGGCAACTAGGACTGAACCTTTGGGTATAAAATTGTATGTCCCTTTCTTCAATAAAATAGGTTCATTTTTGCTGATTTTTTTGACATTGGATCTTCAGCGCTCATCTTATATTTTCTAGAAATATATCTATTACTCATTCTCATATCAAACAGGATTAAAGCCAGAACCTCAAGTCTTATGTATTTAAGTTTTTTACCAAGCTCTTTGTTATGGAAAATAATAAAGCAAAGCTCAACAAAATGGGATTGTACCAATTCCCACCTGACTTGCTCAAGCACCCACCCAACCATGATCCAAGCCATGTCAGTGGATACTGCAGCTGATCCCAGTTAGGTACCTGCCACAATACTTCAGGCTGTAAAAGACTGATTTATTATCCAATAAAATAATTCTTCTCCAAACTATTTAAAGATTCCCTAAAAGTTGCCTGCTTGTCATGGAATTGAACCCAGGTCTGTATGCCCCTATTTCTGTTCATCCAGATGCCTCTCTGACCACTGGGTCATTGTTTTTTTGGTTAGTAACTGTGGATAATCTGGACAGACAACAGAATAATGATAATTTCTATGAGGGTATGACCCCTGGTCCAACTTCTCAAAGCTGCACCTTTTCAAAGGACATTTCAACCCGTGGGCACCTGTTTTTGGGGTCAGCATGCAGTCCTTCCAAGCTGAGAATCCCCAAAACTCCAAGATCAGGAGCACTCATTTTTGGACTTCCAAACCCATCTGTTCTAGGACTTTGATAAAGGACAGTGAGCCCCATATATCCTTGGGATTCAGGAACTCCATCCTGAAAGCTGTTCAGCTGAACCACGTCCCAGAGATAGGCATCCTAACCTTCCATAAGATCAAGTTTGTGCCACTATTGCTTGTTTGACCCCCCAAAAACCCAAGAAAAAAGCCTGATCAGCCCTAGAATTCAGGTCCTCAGTCCCAAGCTTTACATAGTAGAACCAAGCTAACAGATAGATTATAGCAATTCATAAATTTGGCTGAAATTAGCAATCAAGACTATAAGTAACCTCTTTCACTGTAAAAAAGTGGGGTTAGCAATATTCTGAATAAAAATATGGGACTCTGGTTCCCTCAATTATTGCCTGATTGAATCTTTGTATCTCAGCATTTCAACCCAGTATCTTCTGGCTTGTAAGCACCCAGTTAACCACTGGATGGCCCTGTGGGCCCACCATCTGATGCTCTCTGTCCTCCTGGCGCTTTCCATGGACCAGTACACTTTACAGAATACCCCCATATATTTCCTACAGAGATTTCTCCCTGGAAATTTTTTCTTTGGATCCCTTACCCCAAATCCTACAGGATTAGCTGTGAGGAGCTTGGCACACTATCTGGCCTGCATGGTACAAGCTGGTGGCAATCATGTGTTAAGTATCTGATGTCCACTCCATATTTGAGTAAAGCCCCAGAGGTAAATAGACCAGCCCACAGGACTCAGTATCCTGAAACTGTGACTGTAAATCTTTTTTAAGGACAGGATTCATATTTAGCCCTGAGCCTTGTAAAAAGCTTATGCTGTTTTATAAAAGATGTGGTGCAAGCTCTGGGGACGGGTGTAGCACTTAATCACATATGTGACCTACCATAGGCCTTGGAAGGGTTGAAATATTTTGAGTGTAGGGGGTTTCAGAGATAATGCTAGGGAAGGTTTCTATAGCTCTTTGTACGCTCTGGTGAGCGTTTAAGACCCTTTTGTATGTGTACCCTGAAACTATATTCTATCCTGAGTACAGTTTATTGAGTTAAAGTTGGGCTGTTAAGTAAGCTGTAAAGTGGTCCTACATTTTTCCTGGTTATTTTCATGATTTTGGTCACACATGTCCCTGAATAATGAAGGGCTATTTAAATGTAAAGATTATAGAGTGTTTAGGGTATTTGGTACCCACTTCAATTCTGACACTGGTTCTTTGAGAGACCTAAATTCAACAGCATGACATTGCTTCAAGTGATTTAAAATGAAATTATATTTAAAATTATGACAATAATTTCACATGGTTGGGTTTCAGTATCTCAGAAAAACAGTGTCAGAGTTGAAGTATTTAGGTTACTTGAATTGAATAAATTTCCTTTGTGAAACTATAGACAGGTGGCCAAAATCTTGTTGGTGGTCTCAATAAAGTGTTCAATGGCTCCAATGTGTAATATCTTGATGATATACAATAGCATCTGATTCTGGTTGGGTTTAGGAGTTTGATGAGTGAGCATTAGAGGTTCAAGAAGAGCCCCTGTATCAAGAGAGTGTTAAGGTCAGCTAGGGGTACTCATGACTCTTGGTAGACCAATTTTTTGCAGATGGCTAAACAATTTCTAAAAGATATATTGCTTCTTTTATGACACCATTGTTTTTATAAACTGGGCTATGATAATTTGGCAGCATTGTTATTATTTCAAGCTTAAACCATAATTTTAAATAATGATAAGAATGGCATATTTTCAGGATTTAATTCATCAGAAAAATAGTGCTGTAATTGAAGTGGTTACTGCCAAAAGGATTACCATCTGTATGGATGCTGTTATAATACTCTCATATATCATTCTCTGGTAAGATGTATAAAGGGATATTTAAATATTTAAACACAAAAATGTAGGATGTGTAATTGTTCTTTGCTACCCCTGTTTCAACTGTACAGTTTGAAGCAGAATTATAGAAGTGGAATGGGTAAACCAGATAATAGCTTTATTTATAACTTAGGAATTATAAAGTTGAGGATTTAGTTTCTTTAGCATAGTATCATTATAATAAATAAGTTTTTATGATGATAAGTTATATTGACTCTTTATCTTTAAATTTATTTCCATAATATCTTGGATAGCAACCTCAGCTATAAAATCCATGATTTGGTTTCTGGGGGTTGAGGTGAGTTGGTGTCCCTTTGAGATGGGTTGATGCTCTATCAGAGGGAGATTCTGACTGTTTTACCATCAGGCTTTTTAAAGGCTATAAATAAAAGGTATTTGATATTTGTTCTTTTTATTGATATCTTGTAGATTTATAAAATACAAGTGCTTATAATTAATTGAGCATTTCTTATATATAAATTAGCTGTTTGGTTTTACAAGTTTCAAACCAGTCTTTTAGCTATTTTTTAAATTCAAAATTTCCAGCTATTTTACTTGAAAAATAAAAAAGTGTTTTAAATTAAGAATAGATATAGAGTATTAATATTATGAAAATAGTGATTAAAATAAAAAAACACTGTTTTGTAAAAAAAGGCAGGTAATTATCTGCCTGCCTGGAAAGGATCAGAATAATACAGTAGTTTTAGAAGCTATGGTGACAACCAAAAATACCTCAGATTTAAACAAAATACAACTATCAGGTTAAAATATACACTCTGTTAACAGGGTTTTGTGGTGTTAATGGGTGAAATGGGTCAACGCAGCAAAGAAGTGCTCACGCGCAAAGCAAAACCATTAAAAATATAATCCAAAATACATGGATTCACAAAAAAATAGTGTGAGTTGGCTTTTGGTGTACATATATTTACTATATGAATTGGTAACAAAATACACCCAAGCAAGGTGAATCAAAACTCAACCCAAAAACAAAACACAATAGCAACTCACTATGTAAACAAAATCACTCACTCAGTGTGTGCAATGGAGTGTAATCATAAATGATACCAAGGTATCTAAAATAAGACACAAGATCTGAAACATAAATTTTAAAAATATTGTGTTGGGTGTTTGAATTTGGAAGTAAAATTTGGGAAAAAGGGTAGAAATTATTTCAGGTATTCTAAAATGGGCATGTTAAAACCAAAAACAACTAATTAAGAAACAAAAAATCTAAAATCGGGATATAGAGTGGGAAAAAATATTAATTGAATATCCATATTCAGATAAAAGCAAAAAGTAAAATCAGGGTGTAACTTAATGGAATTTTTTTAGTATTTTATTAAATTTTTAAAATGGAAGGAACACAACAACAGAGTATTGATGCACCTGTTGTTTGCCACAGTTGTGGTTGCCCCTGCAGGTCAAAGAACAGAGTTAATGCAACCCAAGTGCCTACTCAGGAAGAAGACAGGAGAGGAGAATTCAATATTGACGCTGCACTGACACAGCCAGTTCAAGGAGCACAAGCTGCTAGGGTGCAGAGCATCAACCCTTGGGTCTCCAAGCTGACCTGGAAGCCCACCAAGGTTACCATCACAAAAACAGTTAGAAACAAGGAGGTAAAACTTACTTTGTATGTGTTCAACATTGTTTACTGGTAAGAGTTGGTCCCTTCAGCCATTCTGGAGAAGGTGAAGCCTGTACTTGATACTAGCTACAAGCCCTACATCAGTGATGACAATCAGGAAGAGGACAAGAAGCCTGAGTTCTTCAGAACTGATGAGGGACAGTTAGTGCTCAAAAAAGTTGCAGCCTTCTACACCAAGGTACCCAAGCCCTGTGTTGTGCCCAATGCCAACAAGTCAATCCCCACCTCTAAAAATCCCGCCCAGAAGTGCATCCCCAACATCAAATGCATCATCCTGTGTAAGCTAATGCGTGAATTGGGTGATTACAAGGCAGCCGCAGCCCTTGTCAGGGTGGATCCCAAGTACATCTCAAAGACATTCAACATCTTCATCAATACTGGCTGAGTCCTTACCGCAAAGAAATCTTTGTACGTCTCCACTATGCTCACCAAGGAGCACAAATGGGCAATCTGCCAGTGGATAACCCAAGACTGTCATCTTGAAATGGCAAATATGCAGTCAATGGTCAAATCTACTTTTTGGGGTTGAGGCCTCAATTTCCTTTTATTACCATCTGGTCAAGGGAATGCACTTTTCCTGGAAAAAACTTGGGGTATCCCCATACAATTGTAATATCCCAGCCAATTTTGATACCCAGAAAAAATGCGCAGAGGCGTACACTGCCATCAAAGCCAAGGGGTCAGTCAAATTCTACTACATTGACAAATCAGCATTTGCCTCGTCTATGCGCAATGCATATGGCTATGTCCCCAAAGGCTCCAATGACGGGATGGCTTAGCGTGCTGCAGTCTGCGCCACAGCCTACTCAATGGTGGCTCTCCTTGGTCCAAAGGGGGTAAAGCTATACCAAATGATATTGGGATCTCACAATAGCTGGACCTTCCTATCATTTCTCTGATTGGTCCAGGAGCACCTGAGGCGCACAAGCCTGGGCTTCATAAACGTAATTGTGCTGGACAATGTTGGTCTCCATAAGGTGGCTGATATTCTTGAGGAATTCCCAATGATTGACACTAGCATTGCAGTAGGCCCCCAGCAATTGGCCACAGCAAATTTGTGCCTTCGCTTCCTCCCTGCCTATTTGCCCTTCCTAAATCCCATCAAGGAAGTCTTTGGGTGGCTCAAGCAAGTTGTCAAGCAAGGAACCTCAACTGGGACTGAAGACCTCTTTGATTTGCTGCAGGCCAGGATCCACATCCTCCCAGCTGAGACCCTGGCTAAATTCTATGGCCACGCTGATTTTTTCATCCCTGTGTGCCTAGCCAAACAGCCAATTAATTAAAGGCTTAGTGTGTCCAATTTTTTATATTCTCTTAATTACTATTCAAGATTTATTAATTATCATTTTATATTTAGATGTTTCCACGCCTGCAATCACATTCAGAAGATCCATCAATAGATGTAAGTAATTTATTTATTTTATATTATATTTTTTTATTATGCCATCTGAGGTTATCCCAAACACTCAATACTTGATTATGCATATATATTTATATCACTTTTGTCAAATAAATATAAAAATAGTTTTTTAAAAATTAAATTTAAAATGTACAAATCAGAATTTATTTTATTAACGTATAATTCTATGCTTTTATGAAAACTGTTTCTGTGATACATTTTGCAAAACTTGTTTGCTAAAATAAAAATTATAAAAATTTATTATAATAAAAATAACATAAATTGTAATAAAATTTATTGGAATCATATTTTTTATTATGTGCACCTATAGTGAGTCCTTTGGTATGTACCCACCTGGCAATGGAGGTGGTGCACAACCTCCACTGCCACACCGTATACAGTGAATACACCCTGGTTAAAATACTCCTGCCTGATGGTAAAAGGAAGTACAGTCAGGTGGGAGTAAAGTAGCAGCTTCTCTGGTGGGGCTGCAGAACCGTAAATTCCAGTCAGGACCAGGGCGTCCTGGATAACATGGTTCACCAAGTTGTATCTGGGGGGGGACCTTTTTCCCATCCAGGGAGAGCCTGGCATTGTCAATCCCTAGGAGGAACCTGTCAAGATCCTCTACAGACGCGCTCATCCCAAAGTAAAAGAGATACCCCAGATAAACCACCAAATGAAGCCTTTGTCCAGCAAAGACTTCTGTAAACTCAAAAAGTTTGTTTTATACTGTACTGATCTTTTTCTTGTGCCTGGTTTTTGCAAAGTACAGCTCCATGGCTGTAGGGAGCCCCATCTCGTTGGCACTCCAGGTCAGCCTGAGGTCTGCCAGGAGGATCTTAGTGTTCTTTACCTGTTGCGTCTGCAACAGCCAATGTACCCACCACATGCCCAAAGTTCTCTAACAGGTAAGATATTGTGTGCTCCACCAGGAAGCAGAAGCAAGCAGCCACATGTGCCCAGACTATCTCTGGTATATTCTTGAATGGGAGTGTTGCCAGGACATCCCAAACAAGCTCAATGGATTTTACACAGTAAACTCCAGTGAGAACCACTGGGTCCAGGCAGACCAGTTGGGCATCCTTGTAGGCAGTAACTGCTTACTCAGATGCCCCCTCAGAATGTTTAAGCTCAGCGAATGCCTCTCACAACATTGGAAAAGATCTGTGGATCCTGTCTTCAAGCTCCTGTAAGACAGGGGGGACAGAAACAGCTGCCTTGTTGCATGATTGGCATAGTTGGCGTAGAAGGTGGGGGGACAAAAGGGACCAGGACCTGGCAGAGTTCACTGTCAACGTTTTCTAACAAAAAAGGTAAGTATTTTGAAAATTTTATTAATTTTCTTTTTTAGGTTACCTTCTTGTGTTTCCTCTTTGCCGGCTGCTTTGGCAGGCTTGGTCATTCTTGGTACAAGAAGTTGAGCAGGCAATTATGTGTCCTCTTTCCTGGCGCGCTTGGCTGGCTTGAGATGTGCATAAATTTCAGGGTTGTCAACCCAGAAAGACAGTGCAAAAAAGATTGTACACCTTAAACTGAAGGCCCTCAACCACTGTCTTCTGAATGTTTAGTAAACGCTCAATTGACTTCTCAGGGGTGTCAGGTATTTTGGCCATAAGCGCCTTGGCCAACACCTTGTCAATTTTCTTGCCTTCAAGGACGGCAGACTTCACCTTTGCTTTGACCTTTCAGTCAATTTCTTTGATCTCTGAAATTGCAGAGTCAAGGTCTTTTAGAAGTTTCTCCAATTCTCTCATTGCTTTTTTACTAATCTTTTCATATGTTTTTATAGCTTTTACCCCAATAAAATCTGTATTATTCTGATACTATTGCCTCCCTATTTATTCCTGTTTGTTTTCCCATTTGCTACACTATCCCATCTTTTTACCCATTGTGTATATGTTTTACGCTCATCTCAATATGTGTTGTTTGCTTTGTATTGGCATTGTTTCTTCAATTGCCATATTATTTTTGGCTCTTTGCACTGCCCCTTGTGAAAATATTAACAAAAATTTGGTGATCAGCTAAATTTGAATTAGAAAATTATAGAATAATTGTATTTAGATAAAGTTGTTACTGATCCAAATTCAAAACCTTAATGATAAACTTTAAGCCAATCAGGAGCCAAGTGATACAGTGATTGTTGTGACATAAATGGACATTCAATAATTCTTTGATGCATGTGTGCTAATTAATCTGATTATCTGGATGTTTTTCCATTGTGTGCTATTGCTGCTGTGGCAAGTTGTTGGTGGACTAGTGCTAACCCAGCATCTGATTGGGCACTAGTCCACTAACAACACACCACAGTAAAAATGGCACTCAATGGCAAAAAATCCAGCTAATCAGATTAATTAGCACACACACATCAAAGAATAATTGAATGCCCCTTAATACACAACAATCAGTTTATCACTCAGCTCCTGATTGGCTTAAAGTTCATCATTAAGGTTTTGAATTTGGATCAGTAACAACTTTATCTAAACACAATTAAACTATAATTTTCTAATTCAAATTTAGTTGATCACCAAATTGTTGTTAATATTTTCACAGGGGGCTGTGCAAAGTGCTAAAAATAACTGTGTTCTGGATCTAGATACATGGCATAGTAAATATATGCTTTTATAGAAATAAGCTGAACATAAAGAATAAAACCAACTATAAACAAAGAGAACATGAACAATTCAAATTCAAAATAAAGATAATATAAATAGAAAATGTTTGGCAACAGGGGGTTTATTGGGGAAAAGAGTAATCCCTAGTAGTCAGAATAGCGCAGGAGAGAAGACGTAGAGGCAGTGCTGGCCTGGGGGTCTAGGATTGGGTTGGTGGGTCTGAAAGATGGGGGGTGACAGGGGTAGGGGTAGGAGAATTTTGAGTGATGGCTGCCATATACCCTTGTTGGTGTTCCTTGTCTACCATTAGCTGGATGGGCTGGTAGGTGGTAGTGGCATGTGGTGGGAGGCGCTTATCCTTACTTGATTGGTTGCCCATGTTCATGTGGAAGACAATTTGGGCAAAAAAGTCAGCCACCATTTGGTGACCAAAGAGAGAATTGTGGTCAAGGACCCAAGATAGATGTTGTTGAAAGCCTGAGGGTGGTGCTCCCAGAGTGTATCTCCAATATTAAAGAACACAACATCAGCCAGATGGATGTCAGCGTGACCAGCTGGGTACACAGAGGCCTGGTGCCCGCGTTCAGGATGGCCTCAAGGGCGGTGGAGCTACCCTCCATCTGGTGGCCCAAAAACCCAGTGCTTGGTATTCAAGCCATCCCAGAAGTTGAGTAATCCATCAAGGATGTGGCTATACTTGTAGCCATTATTAAAATCTGGGTTTGTCCAATAGTAGATAAAACCCTTGGCTGAAACAGCCAGAAATGCACCAATGAACATCCCCTTCTTGACCTTCTTCCTCTCTTTTTGGGTGGCAGCTCTTTCTTGCTTGCCAAAATTGTCAAAAGCTATTGATAGCTTATAATACAAGACAAACATGATGTCATCTGATAGGCTTGTCAAGCATTGGACCAGGGTTGATTCAATGGTCTGATCATATGGGGAATCCTCAGTGCCTTCCCATTGGTTACCAGCAACATTGATAAGAATCTGTATTGAAGCCACCTTTCTGTGCATCCAGCGCTGCACCATGCGCTTGGAAACCCATATGTTGTGGTGTGTAAGTTGTTTGAGGACCTGGGTCAAGGGAAGCTTTGGGTCCTGCTGCAGGAAGTCAAGCATAATTGAGTACGCCTCAGTGATTTGTGACTTGGGGGCCTTCTTGGGCTTCTTGGCTGTCCTGATCAGATTTCCCTTATTCATTAAGTTATTAAATTCCCACATTATTGTAGCCTGGGTAAATTGCAATTGGGTTGCAATCTGTTCCCAGGACAGACCCTGCAGGTTCAGTGCCACAATTTCTTGGAGAATTTGGGTGGTGATGATTTGTTGCTTGGGGTGCTGGGCTGCAGGAGCTGAATCCTGATTGGCTGAGGGGGGGCAGGTTGGGTGGTGGCAGAAAGTTGTTCTAGATTGAGGTTGCCATCCTGATTGGTTGGTTGGGGGGCAGCTTGTGCGGGGGTGGGTATGAGAGCAGGGGCAGAGCTAGACACTAAGTGACTACTGAACAAGTCAAAGCCATATGGGTCAGGGGTCAAGTACAGGCCGGCTTCCTTGTTACCTGCCTCAAAGGCTTGGGTATAAATGGGTGCATCCATGTTCTGAGCCTCGCCTTCATTAAAGCTGGCTTGGCTTCTGCTGGCTTGACTGCTCACACCGTCAAAAATGTTGTTGTTAAAAACCATTGTAAAAAACCTAGGATGAAATCACTAAAAGTAGAAGTTTAAAATTTTATGATTTATTTTTATTGTAATCACAAGTCCATAATTGAAAAGTTCTTAAAAATATTTTATACAAATCAGTAGCCATGAAAATGAATAAAATGACTCTGTTCCTAAATTGGATTGCTGTTGATTGACTGTTAAATTGATAGTTTTCTATTTTAGGCTGCTCACACTACACATCTTGTGTGACCTCATTTTGTTTCATGCTTGTTGAATCTTGCTTCTAGATTGCCCAAATTTTGTTTCATTTTAGGCCTTCTGTCAGTGCCTCATATGAATCCTGCTTGGATTATAATATACTCTGGGATAGCATCCATCCATCTCACTTGTTGTGTCAGTTCATTTCATTTGTGGTTTAAACAACACCACTTGATGTTTGATATAATTTTGTATAATGGGCTAGTGAAATTTTGTTTTTTGTTTGACAGTTCATTTATTAACCAAAAATATTTGGAGTAATTGAATCCTTAATCTTGCACGACTTGGATTTCGTTTAAATCTGAGGTATTTTTGGTTGTCGCCATAGCTTTTAAAACTACTGTATCTTTTTACAGCATAAATCCATCTGTTTTGGTAGATATGCCTATTAGAAATTTTTACTTTAGCACTATTTAAAGAAAAATAAATCTAGCCCATTTAGCTATGGATTGTGGCAAAAAGATATTAATGTAATTTGAGACTTCGTGTTTCATCGTCCCAAACATGAACAAAATAATGTGTTCGTCTTGTAAATCATCAAGTTACCAGCGCTCAAAATGGGTTAGAGATTAAATCCAAGACTAAAGATATACTGCAGCTAAATCTTCAGATCATGTGTGTAGAGCGTAATATGCATAGTAGAACCCATAATTAGGTACATAGCCTTACATCACTAAAAATCACAATTATTATATTAAGATATTTAAAAAATAAGTTTATCCTTAACTTTACATCTATAAATGTACATATATAATTTGAAGAGTGTTAAATAGATATAAGCTTATCTCGTATAGTTTTTATTTTTTAAAAAATGGGAGTGGTTTTATACATAGTTAGGTTTTAGAAATAAATAATATTTTTATCAATTTAAGTCATTTAATTAATTAAATTTCGCTTTTAAATACTACAAAATATTTAAATTTAATCTTATTTTTATACCAATTAATAAAAAGCCAATTTCAGGATTGGGCTTTGCTTCATTAAACAATATTATATTGAATTGACGTACTTATGTAGTTAATGCTATTTATGTTAAATGCACTAGCGTAAAATTGTAATTGTGTATTGGTGTGCACTTAAGTTGTAATCCACCAAGGGTGGCATCTTTGCACATTGAACTAAACTCATTTTTTGTTTATTTCTATCATAATAAATGACCACAAGGTGGCATATTTGACATCTGATAAGCCTTGTCTGCAGGTAAATGGCTCCCTGGATAGCTGAAGTTAACAAGAATTTGGCTGTAATTTTCAGCAAATAAAATCAAGCCACGTTATATTTAAAACATCAAGAAGAGGTTTGAAATCACGCACATCAAGTATAAATGCACAACGCGGTTGCTACAAGCAGCAGATGTTGAAGTTGTTTTTTGTCTCTGGTGTGCTAGCGTGTTCTCCTTTGTTGACTTATGCAAGCTTGGAGCTTGAGTCGCCTGTCCAGCCAAACTTGTGCTTTTCTGCTCACACCATTCACACTCACAATCGTTTCTTGAAGGACACCGTGAGATCTTTGTTAAGCAGAACGGTAGCACCGTCTTCTCATGCCGTCACAACCTGGGACGAACATGCTACAGCACCCTCATGACCCGAGGTAAATTTGATTTATCAACACGAACGATGGTTCTTGTGACGAAGGATCTGAGCTTTTTGGCGTATGACATGTCACCTCGGTGGAGCCTGCGTAAACTTGGGTATGGCGAGAAGGAATATCATGCCTACACAACCCATTGTAGCTAAGCTGGATTTCATATCAACAAGCATTAAAATATGAGCTACTTGGTTAAGTTTTTATATTGCCTTGGTTGGGCTTTAGGCATTCATATATTTCTTTATCATTTTCTAGCCTTTTGGTTTCAGGGACATCCAAATTAACCAATAGTTTTATGGAGGCTGATTTTATACCTCTTTGATAATATGTGTTGTTTATAAAACTCCAATATTTGAAATTTAGATGCTTATACCTTTCAGAACAACTGCTTACTATTTAATAATATGAAGTAGGGAATGTTATCTCAAAAGGTATTGTAAATAGGCTCTCTCAACTCACAGCAGTGTATATTACAATAACGACAGCATTCCAGATGTTTTAAAATTAAGTATTTCAAGAAGCTTATAAAAATGTCAATATAGCGGATTCAACCCCTATAACCTTCTATATTTGATGATCCTCCTCCTTCCCTTTGCTGTAAAGATAGTTCATTCACATGGCAAATATTCACACTATCATTCCACCCATACTTGATCCTTGAAGATCAGTAGGATCAAGTCACAACATCCCTAGCTTAAAAGCCAAATCTTTTCCTCAATAAAAATATTGTTCTCTCTTTTTTTCTTGCTTACCCTCTTTAGGTCACCTTATAGTCACTGGTAAGACTTTTTTCAACCATGTCTGATTAAAATATGTAATGAAACTGGACTTCTCACCATCACACAAGACCTAAAACAATCAATGTCTGTGGACACCTGAAAGAATATATTTGAGTTTTTGGTTTGTCTTGCCCCCAGGCAAGACCCTCAGAGTGCCAGGCTAACTGGTGGATGAGTACAGTGGGAATCAAAACCACTGCTCTGAGTTTGGTGTCATACAGGGTTTCCCTAATCAACAATCAATACCATTGTTGGTGCCATATTTGAGGCCTCAGTTGCCCCAGGATCTGATTCCACCTATGTGGGATCCAATGCCTGACCTCAGACAGCCTGGAACTATCTTTTCATTTCAGGTAGTGCAGTTAGGCCAACACACAAAACCCTAGCCCAAAGGCATAAGGCAGCTCAAAGAGACCACTCTCAAGAAAATAAATTCCTGTTTTAGTGGGGCGCCGTCAGCCCATTTATGGCATCACTCCAGAGAGATATGCCAACACCTTAACAGGAATCACCTCAATTTTCATAGGCACACAACAGCCTTGCATAAACAGGTAACATCCTCTTTTTCTTGGCACCTGACAGCCATACCTAAACAGGCCACATCCCCTTGTTCACACTGTTCTTTGTACTAGTAGGGCTCACAGCCAAACATTCATAGTAGAGGGCCCTGAGAAGGCAACAGTTTGTTATTATCTTCACCCTGAAAGAATATACTTGTTCCCTATAATATTGACAGTGACATTCCCACAGGGCACACTTCCTAAGAAGGATAAATAATATCCAAGTATGTGCCAAAGTTATCCAACATAATTATATCCTGAACCCTACTGCTGCACCCCAACATGTGAACTTGCTTCTGATAAATAAGTTGGCATAGAAAATTATTTGGTAACAGCCAAGATAATTTTCTAACCTGGATAAATCACACAGCACTCAAAGTTTGAACTAGCCAAATCTACACAATATTGGACCCAGAAAGCCAGCAAGTGTTGTTTGAAGCCTCTACATACCAGTTTGCCATCCAGGTGAGGTCTCAAGATGAAACTCAACTAAGCAACTGGGATAAATTCAGGGCAGATATTGTCAAACTTTTACGCACCACTGAACCTCTTCAGGCTATGAAACACAACTGAGCAACCTCCCTCAAAAATTAACCATTGCTGCCTACACAAATGAATTTGAAGAGATCAGATGTAACATCCAAAATCCTATACAGGCTGAAAATTCTTACATCCCTGATTCCTTTATCAACCACATGCAGCCTTCAACTTCTGGACTCCTTTTCCCTAAGGCAACACCCCATTCCAGAACTCATTGCTGAAGAAAAATTTCTGAAAACGGCACCAAAATTAAATATACAGCAAGCATGGACAGCCACAACAAGAGAAATAACAACAATAAGGGTAAGACCAATAATAGCAGGAGCTTCAATGACTCAAATAGATCTAACAGCATAGACAGCAATAGCAAAAGGCGTGACAGGGATAAAAAATAACAATGTCAGTTTCTGTTCCAAGAAGGTGGGCAATGTAGAGGTTAATTATGGTAATACTACCACTTGATATGACCCAGAATCAAAATTCTCTGACACAAAGATCTTGGGATAGAAAAGCAGGGAAAGAGGAGATAGAATGCCCAAGTGCTCATCTCCCATCAACCTGGCAAGAAGCAACCCTTTCCTGATACTAATGTTGCTTTACACATCCCATACATTACATATCCCACATCATTCATGAGCTTAAGACTAAAGAATTATTTTGCATTTTTTAGATATAACTTTTCTTGAACCCCTCATAACCACAAATCTTGTTTGGAAATGGTGCTCAACCCACCATGGGGAAAATAGATGCTAGTTAGGACAGAATGATATAGTCAACCCTAAATTTAAATCCACCCAAATGGTAGTTAGTAGCATGACTCTACTGAAAAAGCAAATATATGCTAGTAAAATTTGGTTTACAAGGTATATTTTAACAGTATTAAGGGGATTTATCCCAATATGAAACAATGTATTTCACTGATATGGACTGGCTCTAGAGTTAAGCCCCAACTTAGCTGAAAAGTCAAAGGGTATTAATTAACTGCACTGGTGTCAATTTCCTAGCCCAAAAAAATCTCAAAAAGACCATCCTCAGAGATACTACTTTTAACCAAGATGTCAACCCAGATGGATAAGAGAAACTAACCAAAGGATCTACCTTCAATATTCTACAATACAAAGTTCTGGTGCCAAAGTTATCTCACAGATGAACCACAACTAACTGATCTCACATATCTCCCTGAATAGTACAGGAACATGTTCAAGAAATCACCATAAATAAACTCTACAAGAATACAATGTCAGGTATGGGATGAATTTTTGCAGAGCCATGCTTTGATTGCACCCCTTTACAGACCCTTCCCATGAAAACCAATCCTCTAGAAGATTAAATTAGCATTAGATTTTCTAAGGGCTTCATTGGTCCATCAGGTATACCCTGGGGTGAAGGAGCTCTCTCCATTAAGAAGAAAGGTGTTGAGCTGTGTCCAGTTACAGACTATTAGATCTCAACCCAAGCACAGGTAAGGCCTGGTACCTGCTACCTATAATTGAGGATCTGTCTGTATACCTCAAAAGTTCACAAACCTTCTCCAAAAATTACCTTCATGTATGGACTCAAATATGTTGATTTAGATAACAGGAAGTTCCTAAGACTAGATCCAGAATCTACTAATGGCCTTTTGAATGCACAGCCATGACCTTTGGAATGGCTGACTGTCGTGTTACATCAGAAACTATGATAAACTGAGCCCTTGAAATACTATAAACCATTGTACACTACCTAGAAAATGTGATTAAGCTTTCAAATAACAAAGAGGTAAAGCTCCTATATTTATGCAAGACACTCAACTGCCCCCCAACACAAACTATATTCCAAATCTGCTAAGTGTTGTTTTATGCAACATTATCTCTTGTCCCTTGAATGCACTGCCTCTAATGACAGTATCAAAGCAGACCCTAAAAAGTGAAATCTTCTATTAAAATACAAAGCCCTGTGGAGCTCCTGCCCCTTGGAGGTGGCAATAGGGTATCCTGTGCCAAAGCCAGGGATTAACTGGGGTGGGGTGCTAATATTCAATAGACAGTTTTCTACTTACAGAGCCTTGTACCTAGCTTCAAGTCCTGAAAGCTCCTCTAAAATCATTACTACTAGCATTCTTGTGGCACTCCTGCTCCTAGGAGGTCACCAAGATGTGTCCATGGTAAAATCCAGAGACCAGCTAGGCTGGGGCTGTCATCCTCAGAGATACTTGTTCTATGGAATAGACAAGAGTGAATTATCAAATCACTTCAAAAAGGGACTCATCAAGCCCCCTAAACATTAGTGGCAATTGATAACTAGGGGGAAACATATTCCACAGCAATGCATGTGCTACCAAAGCAGTTTCCTCATCTAGGGGACTATTTCACATAATAGTCTTCAGTACAACAGTATCCTAGACCTCAAGGTTATGGGCACCAGGTGGCTTATTTTCCAGCCAAGTATTTTCTATGGGTAGAAAGACTAAAGCTCTGCATCTTCTGATCCCTTTAACCAGCTTTACAATCATTATCACTAGGGAAGTTCTATGTCACAAGAAGGTAGAGTAGGGGTTGATATTGGCTTTTATTTACATCAGAAGGAAGATCCCCTTGGAAACCTTCTGGACTGGAGCCTGTTTTAGAGGAATAAATTTGGGTTGCCAAGTCTTGGGCTCCTTGTCTTATGCCTTAGACTCCTTGCTCTTAACTTTGTGCTGCTCTGCTCCTGTGTCAGGGCCCATAATGCCCTGGACAACCATCTGGCTTTCTTAGAGGCCAAACAATCCACAGACTGGAAACCTTTACCAATTGTCTCCCAGAGAAAGAAAATCCCCTTTCAATTAAAAAATGGCCTGGGATTTGAGAGGCACACAAGCCTCAAATCCCTAGCTTTGATTCCATTAGCAAATTTAGCCCTCTTAATTATTGGAAAATGATACATCAGGAGCGCAATTGTTTGATTGCGCAATTGGGTGCTCAATTGCTCACAGGTTCTATAAATAGAAGTGATACCTTGGCTTGCTGCAGCCCAAGCAAGGTTCCTGTTATATCAACTAATGACCATCCATCTCTTAGGCCCAAGTACAAAAATTCTGTTCAAAATTGTAATTTTAACTGAAAAAGATGCCATCAGATCTCTGGTGGCACAAAAGGCCACAAAATTACCAGCAAGTATAAGTAGTGAGGAGAAAAAGCCCTCCTCACTGTTGAGATCTTGAAATAAACAATTTATATGTCCAGGACCCATTATTTTATTGCAGGAATTATCTATTTTTGCTCTAATATAATTATTATGTTTGTATCTATTTGTGAATCTACTACACACTATAATCATGCCTATCCATTCCCTCCTGGTTCAGCTCTCACCACTTTGGTCAATCCACCCCACGCTCTTGACTTGGAGTATTTTCACCCCCATCATCTGGATCTCCCTCCTGGTCATGCTAAAGAGATCATCCCACCTGCTATGAAGGGGATTCCTACTACTCCCCCTCCACCCAACACAGCTTCTGTTCAGGATTTCAGTAAGTTGGGGTTTGTCTATATCACAGTATTGGTGCTGGCCAACCAGGTTGTGCCCCATACTGGGAGTTGGCGCACTTAGCTACTGCTGTCAACTACAAGGTCAAAATTGCACCTATTGTGTACATGGCCTTTCAGGCCTGGCCTGCCTCCCCTGTGGGAACTCAGCCAGAATCTGTTATGGGCCATGAAAAACTGGCCTTGTACTCCTTCCTGGTGGTACTGAGCTCCTTCTCCTATGTCTTAGGCTCCTTGTTCTGGCTTATGGCTTTTGAGATCCACTATGTCCCCCTTGTTTCAGGCTGTTTCCCTTTAAATAGCTCCTTGTTTCATCTGTTTTCTTTTCTGACTTCCTGATTTTCAAAGCTTAAACTATCTTGTTTTATTGCTCTATAACAAATTAAACTTACTTAATTACTTACCTCAGACAATAAGAAAAGATTGTTCCCTGCCCATCCCTTATTTTTAGGCTTTTCCCCTTCAGTTTAAGCAATGTATAACATTGATCAAACAGAATTTGACCTTCAGCCAATCAGGCGTCCAGATTAACCTTTTTTGCCAAAACCTTTCTCTGGATGACCCACTCCTGACCCTGGTTCAAACCTGCTGTCCTCTTGCTCTGAAAAAACCTTGGCTCCGCATTTTGAATGGTTCCTCTGTAATTCCTGTCATGTTTTGCTTGGTCAATTCAAGAATTTCCACCTATATGTTACTTAATTAATTTTTACACTTTGATTTATTCAGCGTGTCTCTGTGTTTTCCTGTGTTATTCCCCCTCAACAAAACTTGAACCTGTCTGTCTCTTGCTTTACACCCTTCTTGATGCCCTGGCAAAATCCCAGCCTTTGTCCTCAGAGTTTCCCTGTGCCATTCCAACTGTTTCCCTTTCTTTTTACAGAATAATTTCTTTAATAAATTCTTTATAGATTCTTTCTATTTTCTTATTTTATTCATCTCTTTATATTATCTTCTTTTTATTTCTCTTTAATATTTTTTTAATTCTCTTAATCCACTTAATTCTTTCTAATTATTTTATATCTTTAAATCTTTTTCTGTTTCTTATTTCTCTTTCTTTTATGTTCTTTATTTTCTCATTCTTTTCTGTTTTCAACATCTTCTGATAGCCTTTAACTACTTTTTTGATCCTTATGGTTGCTGCTCACCACAATTATCTCTCCTCTTTTCCACTAGTCACCATCAGTCAACACCTCAGACTCAGGAAATAAGTCTCTACAAGTGAACCAACTTAGACTTGATCCCCATAAGTGACCTACACTTTAGGCCATCAGCAACAGACAATTTTCATATCTTGCAACTGTTTTCACTCACCCAAGTGGTTATATTGAGTTTTCAGGCTCAAATTAACAAACTTTACTTCCCAGATATTTCTAAATTATTGAAGTCTGCACCTTTATTAACAGAAACTCACCCTAATGATAGTTCTGAGATATCTATGCTTGTACAGCGGTCTTAAGACCTCTTTAAAGCTACCCTTAAGGCATGTAAAGAGATAAATTATCCCATTCCCTGGTAAAGTAACTCAAATGTATGATTACCCCAGTTGTTATCATGAATTCCATGCTAACTCAGAACATCTATCCTAGAGAGAACCAGCTTTATTATCACCCCAGATGGTCTAAATATGCCTATACTCCTTGATACAAACATCCAAGGACATCACTTCTAGGTAGGACACACAAATTAAAAAATTGCAGCTCAAAATATCTGTCTTGATTTACGCCATCTCAAAAATTGCTATCTTGAAAATACTAGTAAATATGACATTCTAATTTACGGCATCACAGCTATAAAACCACTTTTTAAAAATTTAGTTTTTTGAGCATCAAAAAAATAAAACCAATATGAAAAATAAAAAAAATCTAGCAGTAAAAGCTTAGAATTTCAAATCTTCAAAAAATGGGTCAATTAGTAGCAACAAGGCTGTGTAAAGCCCAAAAGTCAAATAATACCCAAAACAGTAATTTTCATTTATTTATCTGTTACCTATACTTTAAAAGATGTATATAATAGAGAAAAATAATAAAGAAAAGTAAAAAATGATAAAATAAAAGAAATTATATTGAAGTACAGTAGTTTTAAAAGCTATGGCAACAACTAAAAATACTTCATATTTAAACAAAATGATTTTAGATTTAAGCAAACCCAAGTCAGGCAAGATTCAGGAATCAAATAATTTAAATATTTTTGGCTAACAGACAAAATTTCAAACAACAAAAAATTTCACTAACAAATTATATAAAATTATATCAAACATCAAGCAGCGTAGTTCAAACCACAAACAAAATGGACTGACCCATCAAGTGAAATGGATAGATGCTGTTCCAGAAGATAAAATAATCCAATAAGAATTCATATGAGGCCCCAACAGAAGGACTAAAATGAAACAAAATTTGATTAATTTAGAAGCAAGATTCAACAAGCATGAAACAAAATGAGGTCACACAAGATGTGTAGTGTGAGCAGCCTAAAATAGAAAAATAACAGTTTAACAGCCAATCAACAGCTATCTAATTTAGGAACAGAGACATTTTATTCATTTTCATGGATCTTTATTTGTGTATAATTGTTTTGAGAACCTTCCAAATATGGACTCAAGATTACAATAAAAATAAATCATTAAATTTTAAAATTTCTACTTTTAGTGATTTTATCCTATGTTTTTTACAATGGTTTTTACTAGCAACATTTTTGACGGCACCAGCAACTAAGCCAGCAGCAGCCAAGGAAGCTTCCATGAAAGTGAGACTCAGAATGTGGAAACACCCTTTTATACCCAGATCTTTGATGTGGATAACAAGGAAGCTGACCTTTACTTGACCCCAGACCCCTGTGACTTTGACTTGTTTAAGAGTCACTTAGCGTCTGCTCTGCCCCTCCCCCCTTTCCCACCCCTGCACAAGCTGACAATCAATCAGTCAATCAGAATGGCAATCCTGGTTTGGAAAAACTGCCTGCCTTCAGCTAACCTGACTCCCACAGCCAATAAGGCTTCAGCTCTTGCAGCCCAACACTCCAAACACAGAATAATCACTTCCCAAATTCTCCAAGAAAAAGTGGGACTCAAACCTGTGGCAAGACCTAGGAACAGATTGCCAGTAAATTGAAGTTTCCCCAAGCTACCATCATGCAGGAATTTAACAACATCATGAAAAAGAAGAACCTGATTGGGATAGCCAAGAAGTCAAGAAGGCCCAAGAGTCTTGTATCAGCAAGGCATACCCAATCATGCTCAAACTCCTGTAGTGAGACCCCAAGCTTCCCTTGTCCCAAGTCTGGAAACAACTTGCGCACCATGGCATTTGGGTTTTTGAGCACATGGTGAAGCTCTAGATGCATTGGAGAGTGTCTTTGGTCTGGGTACTGACCAATTGCAACGGAGACCAATGGTAAGGCAGTAAGAATTCCCCATATGATTATTTTTAGGGTCCAGAATGGTCCAGAAAAAACCCTATGTTGCATAGGGTCAATGCATGCAATGGAGCAATTGCGCAACCAAACAATTGCGTCTTCAATAATGAAGATTAACCCAAAGGAAACTTTAATTCTAAGTGGAGATTTGAACCCTGGTCAATGCCAAGCCTGGGGACAATTGAAAACCCTCCCAAAGCCGGGTGGAAAAGATTTTAATTGGCCCACACCCTCTAAAACTCAGAATTGGGGACTTGGGTTGCCAAATGGCCCAAAATCCCCCTGCCAGCTTCCCTAAGGAAAAAATAATAAAAGGATACATCTAACTGACAAATCAGGAGTCACCAATGGAACCCAGCTTAAGAATAATCCATTGACAACCAATAAGAAGTTGCCAGTAAGCTAAATTGCAGTTTCCCAGCAGGATATATCTGGGAACACTGGCATCCCCTTTTCTTTGCTGACATCTTAAAATTAAACATCTTTATGCTCAGGATTCCTTATTTTCTTGCAAGATCTCTATACTTTTGCACCATTATAACTATTCTGTTTGCATTTATTTACAACTCCACTACACTTTACAACCTTGTGTATTTGCTCCTCCTGGCCACCAAGAGTGACTATTTTGCCCTCCATGCTGGAGATTCCTCCTACTTCTCCCTTTCCAACTGTGCCTCCTGCCCAGGACTTTAGTAAGTTGGGTTTTGTCTATATCACAGTATTGGGGCTGGCCAACCAGGCCGTGCCCCATACTGAGAATTGACAATCCTTAGCTACTGCAGTCAACTATCTGGCCAGGATTGCACCTATTGTGTACTTGGCCTTCCAGGCCCGGACTGCCTCCCCTGCAGGAATCCAGCCAGATTCTGGTATGGGCCATGACAATTATATCATTGAGTTCACTCTGGTTCAATGCATGACAAGTTTTTCAGATGAAGTCATGTTCAGCTCCTACTACAAGTTATCAATTGCCTTTGACAAGTTTGATGAACAAGGAAAAGCTCCCACCCAAAAAGAGAGAAAGAAGGTCAAGAAGGGGATGTTTATTGGTGTATTTCTGGCTGTTTCAGCCAGAGGTTTTGTCTGTTATTAGAAAAACCCTGATTGCACCAATGTCTATGTGTATAGCCATATTCTTGGTGAATTTCTGGACTCTTGGGCTAGATTGAATTCATCCTATTAGATTTTCTTGAGCGCCAAATGGAGGATATTTCCACCGCCCTCAAATGTATCCAGGGAACATTAGCACCAGGCCTCAGTGTACTCTGCTGGCTATTCAGATATACATCTGGCTGATGTAGTGTTCTTTGATATTGGAGTCACAGTCTGGCAGCACCACCTCCAGGAATTTAAAGACCTTAATCTCAGAGTCCTGGACCACAAGTCTATCTTTAGTTGACAGATAGTGGCTGACTTGTTTGCCCAAATTGTCTTCCATGTGAACATGGGAACACCAATCATGTAAGGACAAGCGCCTCCCACCCTGTGTCACAGCTGTCTATCAATCAATACAGCCAATTATGGATGAGGAATTTAAACAGTGTTATATGACAGCCATCACAATAAATCTGATTGGTTCAACACATGCCACCTCCCACCTGCCAGCCCCTCCAACCCAATCCCAGGCCTCTTAGGTCATCACCACCTCAACTTCTTCCTTCCTGTGCTATTCTGCCTAATAGGCATCACTCTTCCCCTCCCACATAAACTCCTTGCTGCCAAACATTTTCCTTTTATATTATCTTTATCTTGAATTTCAATTGTTTATTTTCTATTTGTTTATAGTTGGTTTTATTCTTTATGTTCAACTTATTTCTTTAAAACTTTATGTTTACTATGCTGTGTATCTAGATCCAGAACACAGTTATTTTTAGCTCTTTACACAGACCCTTGTGAAAATAATAACAACAATTTGATGATCAGCTGAATTTAAATTAGAAGATCATAAGTTTATTGTGTTTAGGAAAGTTTTGGTGTTCTGAATTCAAAAGCTTAATGATAAACTTTAGGCCAATCAGGAGCCAAGTGATAGATTGATTGTTGTGTTATTAAGGGTCATTCAATTATTCTTTGATGTGGGTGTGCTAATTAATCTGATTAGCTGGATTTTTTTCCATTTAGTGCCATTTTTACTGTGGTGTGTTGTTAGTGGACTAGTGCCCAATCAGCTGCTGGGTTAGCACTAGTCCACCAACAACTTGCCACAGCAGCAATAGCACCCAATGGAAAAACATCCAGCCAATCAGATTAATTAGCACACATGCATCAAAGAATTATTGAATGTCCATTTATGTCATAAAAATCAATTTATCACTTGGCTCCTGATTGGCCTAAAGTTTATTATTAATGTTTTGAATTCAGATTAACAACTGCTTTCCCAAACACAATAAACTTATAATTTTCTGATTTAAATTTAGCTGATCACCAAATTTTTGTTAATGTTTTCACAAGGGTCTGTGTAAAGAGCTAAAAATAACTGTGTTCTGGATCTAGATACACAGCATATTAAACAATACAACCTTAGAATATCTAAAAAAAACATATAAACAATGGGTAAAAAGATGGGATAATGTAGTAAATGGGAAAATAAACAGGAATAAAAAAGAGGCAATAGTATCAGAATAATAAAGATTTTATTGGGGTGAAAGCCATAAAAATATGCAAAATTTAGAAAAAAAGCATATGAAATACTTGGAGGAGCTTTTGAAGGACTTTGATCATGCAGTTGCAAAGATCAAGGAGATTGATTGTAACATCAATGCAAAATTTTGAAAACAGCAGTCTTAACAGGCAACAAAATCAACAAGGTGTCCACAATGGTGCTTATGATCAAGATACTCAACACCCCTGAGAAGACCATTTCTTGTCTTTTTAATGTCCAGAAGAAAGTTGTAGAGGGCTTACAATTCAAGATGCCTTTCCTCTCTGTGCTGTACGTCTGGGTCAATGACCTTGAGATGTATGTGCACAACCCTTCCAAGTGCGCCAGAATAGAGGATATCAAATTCCAATGCAACTGCCTGTGCCAAGGATAGCTAAGCCTGTGGAAGCTGCCAGTAAAGAGGACACCAAAGAAGGCTATCTAAAAATAAAAATAACAAAGATTCTTATATTCTACCCTTTTTTTTAGAAAATATTGATGATGTAATACACCAGGCCCTGCCCCCTTCTTTGCTATGTTCTATGCTAACCACACCACTCATGTGGCAAGGAAGTTGGATTTGTCTCCTCCTGTTGTGTGCAAGCTTTAAGACAGAATAAACAGTTCCTTACTGATGCCTAGGGAGGTATTAGACGGTCTAACACACTCAAGGGGGAATATGAGTGGATAGCTACTGCCTACAAGGATGCTTAATTGATCCAACTTGACACAGTGGCCCTCAGTGGAATTTACTGTGTAAACTGCATTGAGCTTGTTTGGGACGTCCTGAAGATGCTCCCATTAAAGAGCATACTGGCAATGGGCTAAGTGCATGCAGCTGCTTGCTTCTGCTTCCCAGTGGAGCATACACTCTCTTACCTACTAGAGAACTTTGGGCGCACAGTAGGTAAATTGACTGTTGCAGACACAACAGCTGTAAAGAAGACAAAAATCCTCCTGGCAGACTTCAGGCTGGCCTGGAGCACTGATGATACAGGGCTCTTTCAGGCCATGGAGCTTAACTTTTCAAAAACAAAGCACAAGAAGATTATTAGCGCCATGTTCAATAAACTCTGTGCTTTTTCAGAAGCCTTTGCTGGGAAAAGGCTTCATCTCATGGTTTACCTGGGTTCCTCTTTTTCTTGGGATGGGCACCAACACTGAGGACCTGGACAGGGTCCTTCTCAGGATTGACAAGGCCAGGCTCTCCCTGGATGGGAAGAAGATCCCCCAGGCTACAACTCAGTTGATTATGTGATTCAGGACACCCTGGTCCTGGCTGGTATATAAAGATTTT